>JAJDMX020000673.1:0-11703 GCA_022345685.2 Nothomitra cinnamomea | reverse complement strand
CCGCACCAATGCGCCATGGTGTGGCCGTACCATTCTGGGGGGTGTAGCCGCACCAAAAGGTGGTGTGGCTGTACCGGTACCCTATACTTAACATATGCTATTAAGTCAAGATTTGCCTTGATACAAAAAATAAGTTTGACAGTATAGTACCACAAAAAGCTTTCTGTACTATTATAGTTTACCTTCCTAAATGTTAAGTGGTATTAATACAGTTCTGATAATATTCCTTATCTGGTTGTTAAATAATTTATGACTAATAATAAAAACTTGTTATTGTAAAGTAAGACTTATTTATTTAAAAAACTTGTCTATATTCTTTATCTCCTTATTCTAATCATTCTTAATATTATTGTATTTACTTTGACTTAATAATTATTGAGACATTAAATATATAAGTAATTAGTAAACAATTGTTAAATTTCAATAAACTTACATTTTTTTAAATATTCTCTTGTAATACCTTATCACATTTACCATTTTCTTAATTTATTGATAGCTGTACTGAATACTTATTTCCTTTTGAATTTTCTCTTGAGATAATCTTTAAATTAGTTTATTACCTATAATAAATGTAATATATTGTTATTTTAAAACTTTAGTGAAAATTAAGAAATATTCTAATCAAAGCTAATTCGAGAAAGTACTTATCTCTAAATACTTTATCCAGATTTGTTAATATGTTAACTTATTAAACTTAGTAATGGCTGCAATTTGAGTTTAAGATTTTCCGGTATACTTTTATAAAGTAATAATTTCTAGGTATTCATTATGAGTAATTTCGCAATTTTTTGGTTTTAGAAAATAGTTAATATGATAGCCTTTTGATTTCATTATTGGTTAGTATTCTAAAAAGAAAAATCTTAGTAAAAGTTCTAGTTGAAAATAATTCTGATAGTAGTTCTTACTAGAGATTGATGGCATAGCTGAGTAAAGACTTACTTTTACTACTTAAGTATAATATTTGTGCTCAAGTCTTCTTTCAAATGCAGAATTCTTAAGTGAATAATATTATCTACACAAGCTTTGCTTTTGGCCCTTACTTACCTCCAGTAAGTACTATTTATCCTTATATTTGATTTATTCTTACTATACCGTTTGTGTTGTCTGTAATCTTATGGAATTGTAATTCGGTTTAATGATAGTCAATGTCACTTTCATATTCATAGCGTTATCTTGATGAGGATCAAGATGTTAGTAATATAATAGTAAAGCAATTCAGACTATTTTAGTAAGATTAATATAATATTGAAGTAGACATTGCTATGTAAATATATTTATATATTGTGTGTTATTATTTCAATGGTGCTGCCAAAATGACAAGATAATTTCATTTACTTTATCATTAATCTGATTGGAGGATGCTGTCAATAGAATTTTCTTGAGTATTAAGATAAGTGAGAAGGCTTGCCATTGACATTTGTGTGACAAGAGTATATAGCCAACTGCATATCTAGATATATATTAGAAGATATTCTAGGCTTTAGTATGAAAGAGTAGAAGTAAAATATGCTAAGTAAGCTATATTATCAAGTGAGCTAAATTTTTATTGCCTCTTTTAAACTTACTGTAAACAATCAATTCCTTGACTAAATCAATGATATTAGAACTAAATAAAGAAAAATATATAGTTTATATAATAAGTGATTTTCAGGTTAAGAAATTGAAGTTAATTGCTATAGTTGTAAAGTATTAGGACATCTCTAAGTCCACTCTTGCTTATTACATTCAAGGCTACTCACCTATTAGTTCAAACTGCTTGGTATAGTTGATTACTTCCTAATTAAATTACTTGATATTCTTGTAACTGTCTGAGATTGTTACTCTGACTGAGATATAGGTGAATTATTAAGTTGCTGCAGGTAGCACTCTCAGTGCTGAGAGTGCTGATTGCATGAGCTTTGCTTTGACTTTTACTCGGCTTTGGTAAGTGCTGTTCTTCTTTATATTTAGTTTATTCTTGCTGAGTCATATGTGCTACTCTTAATTCTGTGGAACCATGATCTGAGCCAGTGATAACTAATGCTACTCCCATGTCCATAGTGTTGTTTTAGTAGGGTTTGGAATATATATAACATATATATTACTTAGATTTGGGTGTTCTAAGTAACTCAATTTGTAAATAAGGTCTTCTTGTTGCTAGGGACCAGAATCACTTCCTAGCTGGAATTTAACAAGGTAGTATACAATTATGTATTTTAATATCTTAGACAATATAACTTGGTTGCTAAGTAACAAACTTTCAAATAATATGTTTAATGAAGAGAAGAGAAAAGTACTATCTATTACTCCTTAAGTACTTTTTATAGTAACTCTTCATCAAGTTACTAGTCATCTACTATTGAGTGATTGTATACCATATTATAGTCGTACTAGAACATAACTCATAACTTGAATTTCAAATAAGAAAACCTGAGTTACTATGTGACTTATACTCTTCTTACTATTATACAATTACTTCATAACTTATTACTTTTAGCCAACTTGTCCCTTAGCTATTTTAGCTGGTTGGAGATCTGTCAGCTTACTCTCCTGAATTGCTCCTAGCTAGTTCTTGACTAGGAGCCTTCGTGGTTTATTAGTCACTTCTCATATAACTTCTTTGACATTGTAGTGGCTAGTTGAGTCCACTAAATAAAGGCTGCCTGATTGGGGTATAGTCTTATATTTTTCAGTTGCCACATACAGTATACAGTATATAGACTTAGTAGCTTACACATTATTACTTTAGGCTCTATACTCCGGCAAGTTCTGTTACTGTTTGTATTTGGTAGTTAGCTTTCTCAGTTATATGCTATATTCAATAGAGTTCTGTTTGTGATCTGATTTAATAGTTCTTGCATTACTTTTATATTTATGGTGTTCTATGGCTTAAGGCTTGAAATGTCTATAATAATGTAGATATGTAGACAAAATAACTATACTATTTTTCATTCTTCAAAAGCAAAAATTTGTAAAGAACATAGATTTTAAGTTTAGTTCCAGATAATTAAATGATTGCAATACGATCTAAAGGCTGGACGAGTAATATTCTTAGCTTAAGCTGGCTAAAATAAAACTTTGAGTCTAATATTTGAGCTATAGCAAAAGAAAATCAAAAATTATTAATTCTCAATAGATATAGCAGTTACTTAACTCTAGACTTCATATCATTTTGCCAGAAGTCTTGTATTATCCTACTTTGTCTTCCTGCTTATACTTCTCATATATTGCACTCTTTAGACTTCTCTATTTTTGTATCTCTTAAGCACTATTCTCACTGTAAAATAGATAATTGTCTATGATTAAGTAATATCTATATTCTATAGACAGGTTTCATGGGGATCTATATTAAATTACAACCTAAAGCTCTTACCAAAGAAAATATTCTGTCTGGCTTTAAAAAGGATGTTCTATTTCTATTTAGTTTAGCCTCAGTTATTTAACAGCTACCGATTTAGCTTAATACACTACTAAAACTAGTGCCATTCATAAATTTTCCTATAACCTGTTGCAAACGATTCAGGAATAATGAGATTTGCAAATAGAATAAGTTTATTTGCGAACCTGCAAGCCCGATTCCCAAATCGTATGAACGCTTCGTGAATAGAATGGGGATTCCTGATTTGAACTAACACTTAAGAATCGTATATCATTTATAAATTAGCTTCATGCAATGTCGGGAATAAAGCTCTTGGCCATGAACTCTACTTACTTATAAGATAAGCTAGCTACTGCCTACTGTCTTCTTTCTTCATCATACAACATGGCTGAGTCTAGTGCCACTGCCACCGCAAATCTACCTGCTAATATAGTAGTTGCTGTTAGCTTTAATAAGCTTGCAGAAGATGCTTTCAACTTTTATCTTGTAGACAAACTAAACCGCTTCTTGTTTTCTCTTGAAAAAGAGTTAGATTTTATTAGTTGATTAATAGACACTTCCCGTACCCCCATCAATGCCTTTTAGTCAAAGCGAAAATTTGTCTTGCGCAAAGAATATTGATGGGATGCAGCAGAGATGAGACTTTACTGTATTGCTGAACCTCCCAATTATCTTAAAGATCGGATGGTTCTACTGGAAAGTGAGGTTTTTGGCGAACTTGTTAAGAGACATCAGGCGATTGGGCATGGTGGTATGTTTTTCCCTCTTTTACAGTACTAGGCTAATACAATAAAGGTATCAATGCCATATGGGAGGCTATCAAATACAACTACTATAGCATAACTCAAGATGATCTTGAGGTACTGCTAGAACATTGTCAGAACTGTTAGTGGAAGTCAGTCAATCGATCTCGTGGACCTCTTCGACTGATCATTGCAAAGCACAACTTCAAGTGTGTTCAGGTAGACTTAATCAACATGTCTAATCATCTTGACGGAAAGTATAAGTAGATAATGCATGCTAAAGATCACTATAACAAGTTCAGTTTGCTTTGGCCACTGGAAAAAAAAGAAGCTACTGCTGTCATGTGGAATTTCCACTTCTGGATGGGTATATTTGGAGCTCCGAAGATTATGTAAACTGATAATGGGATAGAATTTAAATGTGCATTTAAAGAACTAATACTCAAATATGGAATTAACTGGGTTCACAAATGATCATACATTCCGCAGCATCAAGGTTTAATAGAAAAAGGTAATATAGTGGTAAAAACTAAACTCTTCTCCTGGCAGTAGAATAATGGGTCCAATAAGTGGGCTGGAGCATTACTATCTATTGCTGAACAGATTAACAAGTCCTTTAGCAGCGTTATTGGAAGAACCCTATAGGAGGTAGTGTTTGGCTATATGCCTATACTGCCAAACGTGATAGCAGGGCAGGCAGAGTGCCAGCAATGAGCAGAAAATCCAAGGGAACAATGGTTAATGGATGAGGATGAACTTATTACATCCAAAGATGAAGTTGACTGGAGGGACTTATTAGATGAAGATTTCATCCACAGAATGGATGATTTCAATGAGAGGAATGCATATACCTTAAGTCAAAACCGCTCAAACTTGACCCCTCGCGTCCAGGAATTGGCAGACGTGCATAGTGCCAGAATTGGTAGTACAATTCAAGTTCTTCCGCTACGTATGTAGAGTTTTGTTTCTAGTATATGTACCAAATGCTAATACAACGTAAAACAACCTACACAGCACAGAGAATCCAATGATGCATCCCTATCAGAAAGCAGTAGCGATGAGGAGCAACGTCTAACAGAGGGGCATCTTTCGCAAATGAACATTGAGCAGACAGCAATGCACCAAGAGGTCCGCAAACGTTTTCAACATGCCCAAAATTGAATGACTAAGGGATACGTAAAGGCTCATACCATCTAAACCTTTAAACAAGGAGATTTCGTTAGTGTCGCAGTGTCTAGAAAGATTTGGGGATCAATGGATGATTGATATGTGTTAGGACATATATACACAGTTCACCACAACCATGTTTATACTGTTCAAACTGTACATGGTATTCTTGACAAAAAGTTTCCAACCTCTCAGCTTCTTCCTCTACTAACGACGACAGAACTGGACTTCTCTGCCAATATTACCGCAAAAGTTACCCTCACCAGTATTGTCTCACTGACCTCCATGTGCACAGAGCTGGGCCCGACCTGCAAGTGCAACAAGGACTGCATGTCTAACAGGTGTGTTTGCTGTAAAGCAGAAACACCCTGTACGGACCTCTGCCATGGGAAAGGCAAGGGCAGTATGGCCTGTCAGAATGATAGAGTTACTGGTAATTCTAGTAGAAAAAGGGCCGGAACAACTACTCAGGGACCTGCAGAGATGGAACAAATGGTTTTGCGTGTCAGACGTTAGTAGATAGTGTTATGTCACGGCCTACTTCAATTTATTACTGATTTCTTCTCTGCCCATTCGCGAATCGTATACGCTTCGGGAATTCTAGAGCGGTTCGTGAATCCCCATGCCATTCGCGAATGCACACCATTCGCGAATCGTTTGCAATAAACCCATAACTTCAAGACCTTTACTGAAGTAAGAGCTGAGCAAGCAAACCCAATGAGATGCGATAGGGACCGAAAACTTATCACTACGAAAATCAACAAAGCTATCTATACAGCATTTACAGATCAGGTCATTTTATCTGCAGGCAATGACAACATGCGATCTCATAATAAGGAAAAGGAAAAGAAAGCCTCAAGGAAGTGAAAGAGAATAGTAGACAAGGGTGGTGTTACGATGGGAGAGATTCAGGAACAGCTTGCATCTCCCGCACAACACGGGTCACTCGTGCTCAAAAGCGAGCCCAAACTCCATCTCCAACACCCAGTAGCTCTGAAGACTCTGTCTCTACCTCGGAGTCAGATTCAGACAGTGATATAAGCTGTTGTATCTTTGTCATGCCTCTGCAAGCAGCATAGGAGCATTTCGGCTCGGTTGGTGGGATTGGCTCGTTTGGTGTGTTCTACTTCTAGTGTCACCCCAGCAAGTCGTATTTACCGCGCTGCAGCTAAAGCAACTAGAGCACATGCGCTGAAGAAAGCCAGAAGATGGCAGAGCACATAATAGGGATATTACGATAGACTTTGTAGGCCCCTCGCCAGCCATTCCCTATTTTTCGATGGAATCTCCTTGAAAACTTCTTGCTACCTGATCGCCCCAATTCTGCGCGTCACGTCTCCTCCTAAAGTTGGTCAAACACCTCTCCTCCAGAGAGCATTACACATAATGGGGAGCGATTACACGCAATGCAACATCGAGGATGAAGATTCGATAGACTGTAACGGATCGAGCACTTCGGGAGAATACCTATTGGAAAAGGCTTTAGATCCATTAACCCAGAAGGAATCTCGCCCCCGCCGCCTTCTCCGCCACTTCGCCATTCACTCTTGCTATATCGCGTTCTATTCAATCATCACCATTCTTGTTGTTTGTTCCATATATTCTAGCAAAAGCCATGGGGCAGGCCTAATTTTTAGTGGGGATCCCCATCGCTCTGAATGTTGCGGTCGCTAGTTGGATATATCCGCTAATGAGGCTCAGCTCCTGCTCGAAATGCGAAACAATACGAAGTTCACAAGGCCATGGGCGATTATGAGATGAATTCGCCTTACTTTGGCCAACCAAGCCCTACGATTGGTCGCACATGGCTTGAAATCTTTCAGTGTAGGGTCCCCCTTGTGGTCTGGCCAAGGCGCAATACTGACGCGGTTGTATAGACTCTGCCATTCGCATCACCAAGGACGAATTTGCGCACTACCACAAGGATGGTATTTTGCTCGGAGATGACTCTGGATACCTCTCTACCTTGGCAATGTACCACGATCTACACTGCGTTGTAAGTTTGGTTCTGGTGAATATGGAGGGGCACGTTTTGACGACATGGTAGAGGTATCTTTTCCAACAGTTATACCCGGAATATTACTTTCCAAACCAAACGGAAGCGGAAAGCATTGAAAGAAGGGAGCACAGCTGCATGTATCTTCTCCTCAGTTGACATACGCCGTCTAACTCGATCGTAGAGCATTGCTTAAAGAACTTGAAGCACTCTGTAACGAGTAGCGGCGACATTACCATTAGAAAGATGCAGTGGGATCCGCACCAACTGTTGCCAATCGCCACGGATAACGCACATGAGTGCGCCAACTGGGACAGTATCAATCAGTGGATGAAGAGTAGGTCCATCGATGCCTACAGACCTGGGATGCTGGTTCATCCTCTTCTTGGTGAGTATTACGTTATGCTTGTTCTGCAGATGAGACTCGGGCGCTGACAGTACTCTTCTAGGACTGGCATTTTCAAATGGTTATCCTAGCGAGGTACGGTGACGGTAGGATCGCTCGATGCTTCCATAGCGGTTCGCAATGCCTATGGAAGATGGGCTAGAACTGCGCTTTCGAGCTGATAAGATTGAAATCACCCTGTGAAAGTGGCCGTCCTTGTCCGGTTGTATTGACTTGGCTTTCTTTAATTTCTACTTTGATAGGCTAAGTCGATTTTAGATGTCCTAAGTAGGGAAGATGACTTTGCCTAAAGGAAACCAATATGAAGAGCGTCGTTTGCGCGAGCTAGTGAGTAGATGCTGGAAATTGGCGTAGACCCTGTAGAGAAGCCGCCTCTATTTAGTTCCTTGCCTTCGGTGTTAGGATTCATCATTGCAAAGAACGTCATATTATTTAGTGCCACACCAAGCACAATGCGGCGTTGCATTCTACTCTGTGTATTGAGTGTGATGGTTGTTTCGGAATTGTTCCCGTTATTCTAACATAACCCAGCTAAAATCCTGTGTCTATAATTACCATTCTCCCTAGTATCTTACGCCAAGTTGTATTCATTTACAATTTACTGCACAGCTCTGAGTTGAACATCTTCTCAATTTCAACCAGTGCGAGAAACTGGCGGGCCAATCCAGACCTACCCGCAGCCTGGCCGTCCGGGCCAGGACAAGGCGTGCCTGTGCCAGCCCGTTTATTCAGGCTGATGATAGATATAAACGGGCGCCGGCCTAGTGGCCTGACTGCACTTGTGACTGTGGAAATCGGTCACGTGTCCCACCGGCCAGTGGAAATAGGGTTTGGCCTGACCCTTTCAGAGGCCTTTTAGTAGTGTTACTTCTTGCGTTTGGGGAGATTCGTCACGAAATAGAGGGATGTTGTGCTAACCACCCAAATGTTCGATAAAATTAATGTAAACAAGACCTTTCTCGCATATGTATTCGTGAAGACGCCGACCATCAGGCAGTCCAGGCCTGTCTAGATCTTTCTGAGGCCGGTCTGGCCGGCTTGGGATATCACCTAGCTAGGCCAGGCCAGACGGGCCAAACAGGCGGCCCCACCCGTTTCTCACTGACTTCAACACACGGGGATCCGGAATTTGTGAGCCACGCTTTCAACCTATAAACCATTGAACTCCTACCCCAATTCCCAAATCGAATCCAGCAAACAACCCCGCTTTGGGCAGTTGAATCCAAGCAAACCTGAAAACCCCAGAAAAATCTGGGACGGAACTAGAGTTAGTGTACAGTTTCCAACCAACAAATGCTCAGCCGCGCTGGGTAGCTAAGAAAACTTACGTAATCCTCCCCCTCGCCACCACACCTCCCTACCATCATACTGATGCAGAATCCGCCGACTTAACTTCACTAGTCTCATACCCGCCATCCCCCAGATTATCTGCATTATCGTCCACCATAGCTGAATGCGCACAATTGCCCCATGCCGTGAGACCTTCCTCATGGTCCACCTTCTGTATCAGCTCCGCTTATCATAGGATTGTCCGCTTCAGGTTGAAATGCAGGGTTGTTTTCCGGTCTTGAGGCAGGCTTGTCCACTATACGGAAGAGGCGGGGCGCGATATCTCTTGGTTGGTTTGGCAGGAGAGGGGATTGGAAGTGAGGCCGGGAGTTGAGTGCGAGCGATAGCAAGGGTGGAGTTTGGGTCGGTGGGGGCGACCTGTGTTTCGCCGCTCTACACATTGTGCAAGAGATGAAACGGCTGAGGCGCTCGGTGGTGGCTTCGCCGAGTCCCTGGAAATCAGTGGCGCAGGTGGTAGAGGCAGGTATAGCATTTAAGCTGCTTGCTGTGTCCCTTGAAACAAAGTTGAAGCCGCTAGCGGCTGAACAGTCGATGCGGTAGGTAGAGTAGGTATCGCTGCCTGTGCGTACTCGGCTGTTGGCTCGTTCTTAGCCTCTGTAGTTTCACCATTTATGTGAGGATCGAGATCGATTACCTAACCCTTTCCCCTTATTCGTGCGATCTGCTTGTTGTGCCTGGGACTCCTCGACAGCGGTGATGGGAGAGCTTGGAGGCGAATGCGTAAAATCGGAAATCCTGTCGTCATCCCGTTGGTCGTGCACTATCCAGTAAGAGATGTTAGGTCTCCCGCGGCGGGCGGCCCGTTCCGTAGGTGATAGTAAGGACCATGCTAGGTCGGTTTCGCCGCGAACGGGTTGAGTTCGCGACGTTGCAGGAACTGGAGCGAGAGCTGGCACGATAACTAGCAGGGGGGCAGTCCCACGGCTAGTTAGTGAAGCTTGTTGCCTCCGCTGAGCGTTATCGCGGCGGCTGCGTACGCGGCGTGACGGGGGAATGTAGTCCAAGTCGGCGTCTCGTGGCATGACGTGGGATTCAAACGATTCTTGTCATAGTCCCCTTATGTTAAAATGGCAAGAGTAGTACAGCAGTGGGAGAGTAACGTTTGTGGGGGGGAGGGTTTGGTTCCCAAGTCGCTGATTGCACGGGCTGTGTGGGCGGGAGTAGGGTGACGCTGAGTAGACACGTCCCGCGCCGGATGCAGATTGGACAGTAATCTGCGCATGGCCTCTAATCCAATTGGGCGATGAAAGGAGCGAAAGAAGAACTCCTGTCTAACCTATGCGTTGGTAGTTATGGTTCTAAACAGATATAATGTCCAATATGCCGTGTCTTAAACAACTTTCCAATCTCACCAATCAGAGCTTCTTTGGGCTCAGCAAAGTTTGCAATGCCGTTTTCATACTTTACCGACCGCTTTAAGTTCGGCAGTCAGCTGACGTAAACCTATGTACATCTTCTCGAACTGCATAGGCTCGCCGTTTTGGTGATCAGCTATGTGTCCTCGCTATTTTACCGATCCGCTCCCGCCGTTTTAGGTAAAAGCAGTGCTGGGGGTGGCAGCTAACGGCCGTAGACTATCAGCCCCGGTAGAATCCTCAACCACCAAAAGCAAAGCAACACACCACTACAAACAGAAAAACCCTTGGAGTAATTCAACCAAGGACGTTAAAAATGAATACTGTTTATGACCTCATGGCTAAGATTCTTCTGAATCAGTTCATATCTTAGTCCTGCATTGCTACACGAGTATCAACTTAACACCGCCGCCACAAGGATTGTCAAACGGAATCCCGTTAGATTTGAATAAGAAAAATAAGCATAGGGATGCCTTTTTCTCCGTGATACTTGCCAAAATTTACTTGATACTGCCTTGGACAAGCCTGCGAAATGGTATACTTGTACCTGGAGTATGGAAATATCTGGCCACAGTCTTTCGCATTTTTGGGATGTCACTATTGGCGTAGAATTTGTACGGAGTGGCAAACCCCGAGATATCTCGTTGGGGTATAGTGTACTCTGGATTAGGTTTAGGGGCTGGTGGCGCCGTCGAAAATGTTGGAGGCCGTGCCAACACCCTCAAGAAAGCACCTGATTCTCGAAGATAAACAGCCACGTCTCCAGCTAGAAATATTATGCGAGAACGGCTCAGCCTGGGTGGTAATAAGGGGGAGTATGGCCAGGGTTTAAAGGTTTTCGACGAGCGACCGTAGAATATGAACTGTAATAGAAGTACAGTTTTCCTACGATGTAGTGGTCATGAAATGTCGCTGAATACGCCCAATTACGCAAGTGCTGTCCTCACAGAACACCCCTACACGTGGAGAACCCCTGTAGTTTCATGGCGTTGCATGATTTGCTAACTCAATGACATGAAGATATCGCGGGTGCGAGTAGACGGGAGGTTCGGTCTAGTAGTCTACTGCAGGGGATTTGAAGTTTGTTTTTGATAAGTTACAGATTCTTCTTTCCAATGTAGCTAAGAGTCGAGCCATTAAACTACACACACTCGACCCGCCTATGCCGAACAAGTTTGATTGCACGTATTCGAAGGGGCTTCAGGACGGCTGCATCGTAAGGTTGTTCTACTCTAGTCATGCCAACCAAATTATAGGGTGTCGGTACAGCCACCGGTGTTTTTATTGCGGCCACCGGATCTGAGCGGCCACCGGCCACCCCACCATCG
>JAJDMX020000672.1:0-11704 GCA_022345685.2 Nothomitra cinnamomea | reverse complement strand
TCACTAGGGCTGGGGCCATGGAGGACCTGGAAGAGGCGATCAGGATTGGAAGGGAAGCTGTCGAGGCCACCCCAACCGATCACCTAAATCGAGCCATGTACTTGAGCAACCTCAGCCTTCGATTCGGGGATCGGTTCGTCAGAGCTGGAGTCATGGAAGATCTGGAAGAGGCGATCAGGGTTGCGAGGGAAGCTGTCGAGGCCACACCAACCGATCACCCAAATCGAGCCATATACTTGAGCAACCTCAGCCTCCGGCTCGGGAATCGATTCACTAGGGCTGGGGCCATGGAGGACCTGGAAGAGGCGATCAGGATTGGAAGGGAAGCTGTCGAGGCCACCCCAACCAATCACCTGAATCGAGCCATATACTTGAGCAACCTCAGCCTCCGGCTCGGGGATCGGTTCGTCAGAGCTGGAGTCATGGAAGATTTGGAAGAGGCGATCAGGATTGGAAGGGAAGCTGTCGAGGCCACACCAACCGATCACCTGAATCGAGCCACGTACTTGAGCAACCTCAGCCTCCGGCTCGGAGATCGGTTCGTCAGAACTGGAGTCATGGAAGATTTGGAAGAGGCGATCAGGATTGGAAGGGAAGCTGTCGAGGCCACACCAACCGGTCACCCCTACCGAGCCATGGGATTGAGCAACCTCAGCCTCCGGCTCGGGGATCGGTTCGTCAGAGCTGGGGCTATGGAGGACCTGGAAGAGGCGATCAGGATTGGAAGGGAAGCTGTTGAGGACACACCAACTGATCACCCAAACCGAGCCATATACTCGAGCAACCTCAGCCTCCAGCTCGGGAATCGATTCACCAGGGCTGGGGCTATGGAGGACCTGAAAGAGGCGATCGGGATTGGAAGGGAAGCTATCAAGGCCACACCAAGGGATCACCCTGAGCGAGCAATGAGATTGAGCAACCTCGGCCTCCGGCTCGGAGATCGATTCACCAGGGGTGGGGCTATGGAGGACCTGAAAGAGGCGATCAGGATTGGAAGGGAGGCCGTCGAGGCCACACCAAGGGACCATCCCAATCGAGCTATATACTTGAGCAACCTCAGTCTCCGGCTCGGGGATCGATTCACCAGGACCGGAGCTATGGAAGATCTGAGAGAGGCGATCAGGATTGGAAGGGAAGCTGTCGAGGCCACACCAACCGGTCACCCCTATCGAGCCATGAGATTGAGCAACCTCAGCCTCCGGCTCGGGGATTGGTTCATCAGAGCTGGGACCATGGAGGACCTGGAAGAGGCGATCAGGGTTGGAAGGGAAGCTGTCGAGGACACACCAACCGATCACCCAAACCGAGCCATATACTTGAGCAACCTCAGCCTCCGGCTCGGGAATCGATTCACTAGAGCTGGGGCTATGGAGGACCTGGAAGAGGCGATCAGGATTGGAAGGGAAGCTGTCGAGGCCGCCCCAACCGATCACCTGAATCGAGCCATGTACTTGAGCAACCTCAGCCTCCGGCTCGGGGATCAGTTCGTCAGAGCTGGAGTCATGGAAGATCTGGAAGAGGCGATCAGAGTTGCGAGGGAAGCTGTCGAGGCCACACCAACCGGTCATCCCTATCGAGCTATGAGATTGAGCAACCTCAGCCTCCGGCTCGGGGATCGGTTCGTTAGAGCTGGGGCTATGGAGGACCTGGAAGAGGCGATCAGGATTGGAAGGGAAGCTGTCGAGGACACACCAACCGATCACCCAAACCGAGCCATATACTTGAGCAACCTCAGCCTCCGGCTCGGGAATCGATTCACCAGGGCTGGGGCTATGGAGGATCTGGAAGAGGCGATCAGGGTTGGAAGGGAAGCTATCAAGGCCACACCAAGGGATCACCCTGAGCGAGCCATGAGATTGAGTAACCTTAGCGTCCGGTTCGGGGATCGATTTATCAGAGTTGGGGCCATAGAAGATCTGGAAGAGGCGATCAGGGTTGGGAGGGAAGCTGTAAAGGCCACACCGCCTGACTATCCCGATCGAGCCATGAGATTGAGCAACCTCAGCCTCCGGCTCGGGGATCGATTCGTCAGAGCTGGAGTCATGGAAGACCTGGAAGAGGCGATCAGGGTTGGGAGGGAAGCTGTCGAGGCCACACCAAGGGACCACCCCAATCGAGCTACATACTTGAGCAACCTCAGTCTCCGGCTTGGGAATCGATTCACCAGTACTGGGGCCATAGGAGATCTTGAAGAAGCTATTTACATCACGAAAGAAGCTGTCAAAACCACGCCAACCGATCACCCCAATCGAGCTATGCGCTTGAACAACCTTGGCATCCGGCTCGGGGACCGATTCGTCAGGACTGGGGCCATGCAAGATCTGGAAGAGGCGGTCAGCATTGGGAGGGAGGCCGTCGAGGCCACACCGCCTGATCACCCCGAGCGAGCAAAATATTTGAATAACTTAGGCATCAGACTTAGGGATACATTTGCGAGAACTGGCTCGGTGGAATATCTCGAAGAGTCCAAAACTAAATTCGCTGAAGCCGTCAAACTTCGCAATTGTCCACCTCTTTATCGCATTCGCGCTGGAAAGTCTGCAGGTTTACTGTATGCAACAAGTTCTGAATGGCCGCAAACATGCGAAGTCCTTCAAGCTGCTGTTGAGTTGCTCTCAAGGATTAGTCCGCGGTCACTTGGACGAGACGATCAGCAGCATGTTTTGAGTGGTCTGTCTGGGTTATCGTCGTTGGCCGCATCTGCTGCTCTCCAGGTGGGCAAGACAGCTACAGAGTGTTTTGAAACTTTAGAAGCCGGTCGTGGTGTCATTTCTGGCTTGGCCATCAATTCTAGAAATGATGTCTCTGAATTGAGAAAGCAACATCCACATCTGTGCGCTAAGTATGAAGAGCTGCGAGAGAGAGCTTCATCACCGCTACCTATTGTCAGTACAGAGACTGAAAGCTCTGTACATCTTGTCACGGATCAGAACAGGCCCAAATCACGTATGGTCATGTCCGAAGACATCGAAATACGCGGGAGCGATGTTCGCGAATTAGGTAGAGTCGAAGACGAAATTCGTAGTTTGCCGGGATTTAAAAGGTTTCAGCAGTCGCCGTCCTCCAGCGAATTGATGTCGCTAGCGTCAAATGGTCCGATCGTATCCTTCAATGTAACACAAATTAGAAGTGATGCATTTCTGATCACAAAAACCAACATTAGGTCGGTAGGCCTGCCGAAGCTTAAGTACTCTCAGCTTGAAGCAAATATCCGGTCGTTGGTCGGCGAGAATAAACTCTCTGTTGGCCTGCCACGCACGAAGGCTTTAAGAAATTCCCATTTAAGGGAGATTCTGTGGTGGCTGTGGGAGGTAGCTGTCCTGCCAGTACTTGAAGAACTCAATTTGCTGTCATCCGTCAAATCTCAGAAGCTACCGCGCGTGTACTGGATGGCAAGTGGGCTAATGGGATTGGTTCCTATTCATGCGGCCGGGAGGTATGGAAACGGTTGGGCAGACAACACGTCAAGCTATGTTGTCTCCACTTACGTACCAACTATAAAGGCGCTCATGTATGCAAGAGAAGCGACTCTGCAGTCCTTGACTCAGCCTGAGCAAAGAATTTTGTTCATCTCAATGCCGAAAACCAAAGGCAAATCCGATCTTCTGGCTGAAGAGGAGGAATCTATTATCAAAAAGAGCATTGAAACGCTTGTCATTTATTCTCCAAAAGTCCTCACTTTGCCCTCAAAGGATGACGTCCTTAAGGAAATACGAGCCTACGCTGTGGTTCATTTCGCATGCCATGGAAATTCGGACCCGAGCGACCCATCGAATGGGGGTTTGTTCCTTGGAGAAAGCGTTCAAGGCAAAGCTGATCATCTGACGATCCGAGATCTTGCTGCTGTAACCCATCAAAAGGCGCAAATCGCGTACCTCTCCGCCTGTTCCACTGCAGAAAACTCTGCTGAGCATTTGATTGATGAGGTCATCCACGTGGCTAGCGGTTTCCAACTGATTGGGTTCCCGCATGTAATTGGGACGATGTGGGAAGCTGATAACAGAGCTTCTGTCGAAGTAGCTGGGGTATTTTACAGGGAAGTTATTAGAAACTTGGAGGAGCTTGCAGGATGTGATCGTCATGATGCTGTTGCGTACGCCCTGCATGAAGCAGTCAGCGCGATAAGGGAGGGTAAGTACAGAAACTCGGGGAGGAGAAAGCGCAATTCAAGCGACGATGTGATTGCCTGGGCGCCTTTCATTCATATTGGGGCTTGATGCTTCCCCCGAAGTGATTTACAGGCTACGGTATGTATGTAGAATCAATTGATAAGGTTAATTGAACGTTGAGGCCTAAGTAATGTAACGGATCTCTGGGAACTATTTTCCTTTGAATTGCCAAAATTGATAGGTTTAGGTTGACACGAGGGCACAACAGTTTGATGGGTTCTCAGTCAAGGTGACTGGTCTGAGAGATCTTTTGAACAAGATATACCGAAACACTAAACTAACAAGGTGAACTAGCGGAGGAAGGATATCTGAGGGTCCGGTGTCTCAAGGTTCTACGTAGAATGCGTCATTTGGCTCTGAATGACGTGGACTTGCCCCTTCCCTTGAAGTAAGGCAGACAGCCGTTTAACGGGCAATGGGATGTCTCAGGCGAAGAATACTTTTACGGTGCTGGAATGTGGTGCTCTCGCTGTCCTCCAAGGTACCCGCAAATTCCAAGGCCTTAGCGATATACCTTCTGATCCTTTAATTGAGCAATATGACGGGCAACCACGGAGATACGCCCTTCGGCGTGGGTGCTGATAGGGGTGTAAATCCTTCAGCATGATGGGGACTGGCAGTAAGGTTTGAGGAGCAGCAAATCACGTCGTGAGGGTGCATCTACGGCACCCTGGTCTTCTGCGATGCCTGATATTAAAGGGCCCTTAAAAAGGAGTGGCTCGATGAAATGTGTTAGTAGTCAGCCATGATTCAGGATTAGGCAGAAGGTGATATGACTTACTGGTTGAGTCATAAGGTAGGCAGAAGCTCAAGAGTTCGCCGAGCGAAATCTTATAACCATGCTAGCTAGTCGCTCCCTTGTAATTAAAATTGAATCAAGTCGTTCGTTTCCCAACATTAGGCATGTTGTGGTGAAGGTATTTCAAAAATGCGTTCTGAGCTGTGAGTGGTCAGGAGAAGTTCAGGAGCCCAATTCTCCCAGCACTTTTCTCCTAGGAGTGATTTCTGCCCAGGATCTTTTTCCTAACACGATTGGTCTCCTAGGAAATCCTTGGTCTAGCCAAAGTTTCCCAGGCATGATCTTTTCCTAGGACTTTATTTCTAGGAGCGAACCTCTCCTGAGAGCCTATTTCTCAGAAAGCTTGTCCGCTGAAATTGCTTAATAGACAGGTAAGGGAATTATAAGTGCCCGAGGGGGGCAAGCTCCAAAAGGAGATACTGTCCAGAGGGTGCAACGTTCCATACGGAAATAGGGTTCTTAAGGAATTAACTCCCTAGAAGTTGGAAACTCTGATGGCACTATATTCCATAAGGGAATGGACCTAAGGAAAGTGATTCCGTAGGGTTATAATTGCCTGAGGAAGTCCTATTGAAACGTTTTTAATACCACTATAAACGTACAGTCAGAAATTAATACTATTTTCGGTGGAGCCATTTTTAAGGGGGTCATTTCAGGCGTCTCCCTTGCTCGAATGCTCCAGTTCGTCATGCTGCTCCAAGCCCTCTACTGCTCTAGCCCCTCTGCTAATAGGGACTGGAGTGGGATGGGGGCTGGAGCAGGACGGGAATTGAAGTGGAGGCATGATGGAGGCTGGAGCGTGGAGTTCGACGGGAGCACAATCGGGGCTGAAGCAGGATAGGGACTGGAGCAGGGTGGGGGCTGGAGCAGGATGGAGGCCGGAGCCCGTAGGAGCGCTCCGCCTCCCGATCCGTATGGAGCACGTGCCGTCCTTCAGTCACTCCTGTGCTCCGGCCGCTCTTCTGCTCCGCTCTTCTGCTTTGGCCGCCAACTTTCTCTAGCTGTCATCGTGCTCCAGCCCCAATCGTGCTCCAGCCCAGCTGTGTTCCAGCAACTCACCTCTGCTGCTCCAGTCACTCTGCTGCTCCAGCTACTCTACCGCTCCGGCGGTGCTATTCCTCCGGCGGTACTGGTCCTCTGGTGGCCCCGGTCCTCTGCCCTCTGGCGGCCCTGGTCCCCTGGTGGCCCTAGTCCTCTAGTGGTACTGGCCCTATGCGGCCCTGACCTGCGCCGTCGCGCTCTAGATGTTTCCACGCTGGGGAGCGCATTCCTACGCTCTGGAGGATCTCGTGCTTTGGAGGGCTCAAAAGGGCTTTGCCCTCATTGTGGTGCGCAAACACCGCTCTCCAGGTAGTGAAGAAAATGATGACATTTGATTAAGGTACAGGACTTGTAACCCCTTGAGGTCTTAGTATACACGGATATAAGATAAAACACTCTCGTCAAAAAAGTGTATAATGACAATAGAATGATGTATTGCATAAGGACGGTCACACGAAGACCTTGTGTACCCTTGCCGCAAGGTTCTTAAAATGTGAGATACCCTCCAAAACCACCCTAGCTTCCTCGCATATGGGGTGAAGACAATAGATCTTGTCATTCTCGGTGAAGCCTTCCAAGTGAGCTTCAACATGCCGCTTAAGGCTATCCTTGCGGCTGAAAAGAGACATTTTATGACGATTCCCTAAGCCCTTCTCACCCAAGCAAAAAATACACTGAAAGGGCTTGCACTCCAATGGAAATGATTGCAACTGCGAAGAGTCTGATTCTAGAACATTTGGCTGTGAAACATCCTTCATTTCATCATCATCATCATCATCATCATCACCATCGTCGTCGTCGGTCCACTTGAATGACAATCCCCTCTGGTGATAGACCCATCAACGACGGGCTTCCCTCAAGGCACAAAGTGCCGTGAGATCTTTGATCACTTCCATTCGTTGACTTCAATCTTCATCCGCCAATGAGGTCGGTAGGGAAAAGAGTGCCTTTGCTATTCGAGATCTTTCTGCGAAGGTGTGTGGCCGTGTCAGGAACTGCGCTATCCCTGTCAGTGATGAGAAACGACGATCCATTGAGCTATCGTTGGATGTCATTCACAGGAGCCTCTTGGTGACGCCTATTTCTAAATTACTTCAAAAGTGCATTTTTTGGTATCCCTTCTCGCTGTAGAGAGCTCGACCTATCCATGTGTATTCGTCGTGGATCGGTGTTCCCACTGCATCCTTGATTTTTCCGTACCGTGATCTTATTTCAGCACGCACCATCTCTTTGGAGCGGGACAGTTCTTCAACCTTTGGATGACACTCGGCTTGCGACGATTGATCGACATTGAGAGTCTTGGGTAGTCATGGATCCAGGGATCGACTCATTCGGCCAGCCGCCTCAATCAACGCATCTTCTGAGGGACGTCCGAGGTAAGCAGCCTGAACGCCTTGTCTGACGCGTCGCGAAAGGTAGCGTTGCTCGAATATTTGAGAGTTGGAATGCCCCATAATAAGGTTGCGTACTGCAGTACTCGCAACGTCTGAGTCGAAACTAAGTCAGTTTTGAGTTTTAAGTGTATTTGCAATATAAAGAAGCATACCATCAATCGCGTTACCAGTTGCCCGTCGGATACAGTACGTGTTTACTATCTGCATGAAACCGGTTGCATGGCCTAATCGACTTAAGGATGGGTGATAGGTGCTGACGGCAAAGCCTGATCGGGCGATATTTGAATATCGTCCTTTGTACGGATAACCGGTGAAACACTGGAACATTAAGTATGGACTTTTTCCAGGGCAGTCTCTGTTCGTGCAGGCCAGGGAGAACTTTGAGTGTAAAGAGTTGCTTTGGAGATGTTAAGTCTGGTGCTGCAAATGCTTCGTCACCAAAAGCCAAGGCAAGAAAATGCGTTATAGGACAGAATGCCAGATTCGTATCCTCATGGAATAGATATGTTTTGCTAGCCACCTATCAGAACATACATGACATCAACCCTTCTGAACTGAAACTTACGGTCTCTCCTGACCAAGGCCTCCTTTCGTGTGAAGGAGTGTAACTTCCATGACGAGAACATCCCGTTTCCCTGGCTTCGGATTGCGGAGTATCGTAAGCTCAATATCCTTGTAGCAAAGAACTTTGTTGCTGCCTTTTGCATATGCGCCCTCCACAATAGCACCTGGTCTGGTCGCTGTGAATACGGCTGTCAGCAGGATCAAAGCCAGTTGCACTCATTGTCGCTCATGAGAGAAGGTATTAGTGTCTGAAGTCCAACGATACTGATGGACAGTCAAGAGATCGTTGACGTTCAACATCGGTTTAGGACCGTCCATTACACTTAAGTTGTGTTCCACGGTCAGCGAGTCTCTAATGCACCAGGTTTAATTAGCATCCTGCTCCACTGGGAGGTAACGACCACCTACATACTGCTTGTATTTCTCTGGTTACCAACTTATCCACCGGACGGCCCGTCTGTTTTTTGTAGAGAAGGTTGAGGAACTTCCAATACGTCTCAAGAGTGCTTCTCCTCTTGACCTCCGAGCCGTTCAGGATCCAATGAAGGAAGTTCTCGAAGACTTCTGCAGAGCATTCTTCAAGGGTATCGTGGGGATCTTGCCCGATGTAGAGACAGTACCTAGAGACCTGTTAGAAAGGCTCGACTCAACACCGCGAATGGGGAACTCTCACACTTGTCACTTCTTGTTCATTCTATCCAGCCCGATCTTTGTGCTATCGGCGTGAATGGCCTTTACGCGGGGACCGTTGGCGAATTTCTGGCGCCTTTTCTGGCGCCTTTTCTGGTAGTACTCTGATGAAAAGAGAGATTTTGATGATTTCCCACGTCTCTGGCCGCGCGCCATAGTCTTGACTGGTATTCGCTGAAGTAATGGAAATTTGGAAGTAGTAGAGGACAGCTGATCTCCGAAGGAGGGCGGACACGGCGGAATTTATACATCTTGGAGTCTCTCTCTTCAACGGCGGTCGTCACGTCAGAGCAGGCGCCCGTATTGGAGTCGCAGAGGGGTCCTTTTTTGAGGCCTATTTTAGCGAGTCACGAGTGGTGCTAAGCGGCAAGAGGTGGGTGGAAGAGCCTCCAGAAACGGCGTCAAAAACCTCCAGATCTGGACGCCTTTTCACTCACATCCTGCATTTAGGAGTACCTATAACTCCGTAGTTGATATCGCTAAAGTTGATCTGGCTGAGATGGCTCCTATGGTCCGCCGTAGCCGATTCGTAGAGGCGACTTGCAGTCTGCCACACACCACCGAGATAAAACAAACTCGCGGGATTATCCGTCATGCGGCATATGCACACTCTTTCAGCCTTCGTTAGGTGTGGGTGTGCCACAGGTTTCAGCCTCACGCACAGGGTGTGTATGCCAGTGCAAGGGGGCCACATCTATTTTTCGCAGCGAGTCGGGGGAGGTGTGCGAAAATGGTGGAGGGTGGAGGGGGAGAGGCTGAGGCTGAGGCTGAGGCTGGAAGACGGGGTTCCCGACTGCCGAGCCTGCACAAGGGGACGTGGTATAATAATACGAGGGCAGATAACGGTGAGATCGTGGTATCTCACCATAGATCGTGTGAATGAGCGACACTCCCGACGACGGAGCAGACGCACGCTCGCGACAGCCCGAAGCCTGAAGTCTAGAAGGTCTCGGCTCTCTCACCGACCGGTCACACCCTCCTCCCCGATTTGGAAGGGAAAAAGGAGTCAGCCAGCCAGCCAGCCAGCCAGCCAGCCAAGTGACGCACGCTTGGGTTGGGGTGTCTTGATGCGACGCCGAGATATATTCGGTCGTTGTTTCTGTCTGCGGCTTGTCAGCCTTACGCCTACACACGCACACTATTATTCACCGGCATATCCGCATTCTTGCGTGTGAGAAAGAAGAGAGACCTCGATTTAAGGCTGCGCAAGAGAGTACCTGCGTATATCCATCCAGTTATATAAGAATTTCCCGTCCCTCTCGGTTGGTGGTTAGCTGGGTTGTCCTTGTTTCGTTTCGCTGCGTTTGGTTCCTTTGTCTCACTTTTCCCTCTGGTTCAGCCTTGTCGCTACCCCAGATTTACTTCCGCACACATATCCCGCGCCATCTCGCGCAAACTCTGTTTCCCTTACGTTTCCCACTCCACACTCCAAAATGCCAATCTCCTTCCTCCCCGCCCTCCTAGACCCTACATCCTCCACCACTCCCCTCCCCTACACCGCATCCCCGCTCCGCCTCGTCTGGTCCGACATCCTCCTCTTCCTCGCCAAATCGCGCTACCTCCTCGGCATCATCCGTCCCGTCTTCACGTACGGCTCCGGTCCCCTCGACGAGCTCTACGTCGGGAGTTGGAGGAATGATTTCGACATCGTCCTCCACATCATCCTCGTCATTTTGCAGGGAGCGTTTCTGTTGAGTTTGCCGTTTTTTCTGTGTTTAACCGGGTGGGTGGTTGTCGCGTGGGTTGCGGTTTTCTTGACTGTGAATTGGGCGATCTGTCAGATTTTGAATGGGGATGGGGGGTTCTATGATAGTAAGGTTCCTGGGGTTGGGCCGAGGGAGGGGGAGAGGTGGATTTTTGTTAATGGGGTTGCTGTTGGGTGGGTTGGTTCTTTCTTTCCCCCTTTGCTCTGTGTGATGTGATGTGGTGTGGTGTGAAGTGCCCTTCGGCGATATAGAGGGTTATTTGGGGAGTGGTGTGCTGATGAGAGATGTTGGCTTTAGGAAGAATTGGTTGCAGAGTAATGTTGATCGACTGGCTTTGACGTTTCGGAGGGAGGTTATGGGGGTGCATAATAAGACGTAAGTGGTTTGCTTTGGTTTTTTGATATCTCCCTTTCGTTCTGTTTATTGTCGTTTGTCATATCCGGCTGTGGGTGTTGTTTTTTGTATCGAACCCCGGGGTTGAGCGTTTTTTGGTGGAAATGGGCGGCGGAGTGTTGGGGTCAATGTCGTGCCGTTCGACGATATATGCGAGATATCCCCTATCCATCTCGGCGGTGTTCTTTACCTCCCCCGCCAACCCTCGACCCACCGAATCTACATGCCTTACGACCTCTCATACCCCCTTACCCACCCCATATCTCCATCACATACTCCCCGACTAACCCACCCTCCCTTTCTACCAGCGCCGGCATCCTCTTCGACGTCATCCAATGCCTCATCGAACGCTGCTTCTGCTACTCAACCGACGACACCCGCAACGCCTACACACTCGTCAAGAACGCCCTCCTCGAACCCTCCACCCACCGCGTCGTCCTAATCCTCCACTCCCAAGGCGCCATCGAAGGCGGCCTATGTCTCGACTGGCTCTTCGCCGACCTCCCCGGCGAAGTCTTCCAAAAGCTCGAAATATACACTTTCGGCGCCGCGGCCAACCATTTTAACAACCCGACTCGCGCCCCTGAGACCACGGAACCAGGGACCCCGATCGAGAAGGGCTCGGCTTCTCATTCTGATGAGAGGATGGTTAGGCATATTGAACATTATGCTAATGAGGGGGATTTTGTATCTCAGTGGGGAGTTCTGAGTTTTGCGCGGAGTCCGACGCATAGTGGGAATCGCTTCGTTGGGCAACTGTTCACGCGACAGGGGAGTGGGCATCAGTTCTGTCAGCATTACCTGGATAATATGTTCCCGTTTATCTCGCCGGCTGCTATGAACACGGCGGAGGGGCGGCGGAGGGCGAGGGTGGCTGATAGTAACGAGTTTATGGATGGGAGGATGGTCGTTGACGAGGGGGAGGCGGTGGGGAGGGAGGTGAGAGGG
>JAJDMX020000671.1:0-11738 GCA_022345685.2 Nothomitra cinnamomea | reverse complement strand
AAGTATGGCTCAACGCTGCTTCTAAACTAATTTACCCAGTCTCTTTTAAAGGGCGTGAAAGACGGGAAGTAAGTTTAAGTGGCGAAGCCTACTTTGAAATTGCTAAAGACAAACAACATCCCTTCAAAGTAAAGAGCAATGGTCAGGAAGTACAAGTGCTAGGTACACATTTCAACATCAACAGCTATGCTGATGAAGGCACAACAAAAACAACCTTATTAGAAGGCTCCGTAAAAGTGTCGTCATTGCCACTATCGTCATTGCGAGGAGGAACAACGAAGCAACCCCACACCAGCAATGACGATGGTGTAGTGCTCAAACCTGGTGAGCAAGCATTACTCAAAGACAACAAAATCAAAATAACTGAAGTAGATGCGGCAGAAGCTGTTGCCTGGAAAAATGGCAAGTTTGTTTTCGCACATGAAACTATAGAAAGTATCATGCGGAAGATAGCCAGATGGTATGATATAGATGTGGAATACAAAGATGTCTTGCAGTACAATGATTTTTCTGGATCTATGAGCAGATCTGAAAATATAGCCCAGGTACTGCATAAAATTGAAATGACCAATAAAGTTCATTTTAAAATTGAAGGAAGGAAAATTATAGTTATGAAGTAATATAAATTAGATTCTACCAAATAACCAACAAATATTTAACCAACCGTGAAGTGCTGGAACCTGGAAAACAACAGTACGACATGCTAAAACCAACAAAAAATGAAAGTCAATTTAAGAAGAGGGAGTTAATACCTGGAAGGTTTAAAAGAAAAAAGCCTTGGTAGTGTTACTAGCACTAGCAAGGCAATATCTGAGTTAACCCTAAAAACAAATGTGAGTCCGTTTATTGTATTAACCCAAACAAACAAATGTAATGAATTTTACTGACCTAGTTAGGCCTCGCAATCTATATGCCGGCTGGCCTAAACAATTTATGCGTATTATGAAGTTAACGATTATCATAATGACGTCTTTACTTCTGCAGGTAAGTGCAATCACACATGCACAAATTACCTTATCGGAAAAAAACATGCCTTTTGAAAGTGTAATCAAAAATTTGAAAACACAATCTGGATATGATTTTTTCTATAATGGCTATGATATCAAGCATGCCAAACCTGTAACCCTCAATTTGAAAAATGTATCGCTAGCTGATGCGCTTAAAATTTGTTTCGTAGACCAGAATTTGACTTATGTTATAGAGGATCGAACTGTAGTTATAAAAGCTAAAGAACCAACCTTTCTGGAAAGGGTGGTGGCCACCCTTAGTAATATTGATATTAGGGGTAGGGTTACTGATGAAAACAGTAATGCGTTACCTGGGGCAATTGTTAGAGTGAAAGGAACGAACCGGAGTACATCAGCTAATGATAAGGGAGAGTTTTTTCTGGGAAATGTAGATGAGAAGGCGGTTTTAATTATAGCTTATGTGGGGTATGAGAGTAGGGAGGTTTCGGCAGCGAAGGATTTGGGTGTGGTTTCATTGAAGCTAGCTAATAATGCTCTAGAGGAAGTGAATGTAACCGTGAATACAGGTTATCAAACTTTAAACAAAGAAAGGACAACGGGTTCATTTTCCAAACCAGATAAACAAATTTATAATGCCAGAGTTTCTACAGATGCGCTTACAAGATTGAATGGAATTGTAAGTGGTTTGCTTTTTAATGCAAACACGGGTAGAACCGCAAGTCAAAAATTAGACATTTCTATACGTGGAAGAAGTACCATTTTCGCGAATGACCAGCCTTTAATTGTCGTTGATAATTTCCCTTATGATGGAGATATAAATAATATAAATCCGAATGATATAGAAGATATAACAGTACTTAAAGATGCCGCAGCAGCATCTATTTGGGGTGTGAATGCGGGGAATGGTGTAATTGTAATTACTACTAAAAAGGGACGTCTTAACCAACCTCTAAAAATATCTTTAACGGCAAATATTACAATAGCTGAAAAGCCTAATCTATTTTATAGTAAAGATTTTATGAACAGCCCCGACTATATAGACATTGAGAAAATATTCTTCAAAAATGGATTTTATGATGGAGATATTTCTTCAGGATATTCAAGGATAAGCCCCGTTGTAGATCTCTTAAATCAAGAGCAAAAGGGTCTGATTGCCCCTGATCAAGTCACAAATAAAATAAATTTATTAAGAGGTTATGATGCGAGATATGATCTTGAAAAATATTTTTATCGAAGGGCTATAAATCAGCAGTACTTGCTGAGTTTTTCAGGGGGCAGTAATAAAAATACCTATTATTTTTCCACTGGACTAGATAAAAACTTATCAGACCTTAGAGGTGACAACTTCTCCAGAATAACAGTAACTGCGAACAATACTTTTAATCCTGTTAAAAAACTAACTATCCGAACAGACATTAACTATGTCCAAAACAGGTCGGTTTCAAATAGCAATGTTTCATTTTCAACAAGTCAATATTTTTATCCTTACACAAAATTAGCAGATGAAAATGGTACACCCCTGCCAATTTTTAATGTTTATTCAAATTCATTTATTACGCAAGCGGAAAGTAAAGGCTTTTTAAATTGGCAATTTTATCCCCTTCAAGAGCTAACCAATAAATCGAGTTCCGGTGTGGGAAGGAATAATGGAATTCGAATAGCCACCGGGGTAACATATGATTTTCTTCCAGGTTTATCTGCTGAAATTAAATATCAGTATTCAAAAGATATTGCAGATGGTCAAAATTTATCGTCTGTTAATAGTTATAGGGCACGGGATATGATAAATAAATATTCAATAGTTGATGTCTCTGGAATGGTAATAGATTACAATATACCTGTTGGTTCTATTCTTAATCGTAGTAACACTAATCAGTATTCAAATAATATCAGAGGTCAGGTTAATTACGCTAAGAGTTTTGGTAAACACGTTATATCTTCTACATTGGGTACTGAATTAAGGGAAGTCTCGGGGGAAATTGGAAGCTCCATCTTATATGGGTATAACGAAGAAAACGGGACATTTGCTAATGTTAATACCACTTCTGATTTTGTATTAAATCCTAGTGGATTCAGCGGTTCGGCAAAAATTCCAAATGGTTTGAGTATTGGCCACACCATAGATCGATTCCGAAGCTACTTTGGTTTTGCTACATATGCTTATAGTAATAAGTATACCGTAACAGCAAGTGGTAGAATAGACGGTTCAAATTATTTTGGTGTTAAAACAAATCAAAAACAGGTGCCATTATGGTCCGTTGGAATTAAATGGGATATTAATAATGAAGAATTCTATCATATTGATTGGCTCCCAATCTTAAAATTCAGAAGCAGTATTGGCTTTCAGGGTAATTTGGACCGCAGCTTAACCGGGGTAACAACATTTAAATACAGCGATGCTCTTTCTCGTTTTACATTGGCGAAATTTGCGTCTATAGGCAATATTGGTAATCCAGAACTAAGGTGGGAAAAGATCAGAATGATCAATTTTGGACTTGATTTTAGTTTGAAAAATAATCTTATAAACGGAAGTATTGAATATTATTCTAAAAGAGGTTTGGATCTTATTGGAGATGGAGTTTTAGCTCCAAGTACTGGTTACTCGATCTCAAGAGGTAACTATGCCAATACGAGTGGTAAGGGAATTGATTTAAGATTGGTCTCCAATAATATCAATAAGGATTTTAAATGGTCTACGACCTATCTTTTAAGTCATGCTACTGACAAAGTAACGAAGTATTCTGCAACCATTACACCAAGTGACTTATTATATGCTAATGAAAACACTTTTCCCTGGGTCGGAGATCCTTTATTTGGTATATATAGTTTAAAATGGGCAGGATTAGATCCACAGACAGGAGATCCGCAAGGTTATGACAGTAAAGGAGAACTAAGTAAAGATTATGCTTCACTAAATAAACCATCTTCTCGTGATCAGATCATTTATCATGGCCCTTCCAGGCCAACTTATTTTGGAAGTCTAAATAACAATTTCAGCTTCCACAGTTTTAGTCTGTTAGTTAATGTCAACTATAAATTTGGCTACTTCTTTAAAAGATCTGGTATTAGATATGCCAATCTGTTAACTAATAATTCTGCTAAAAGTGATTTTAGCCGTCGCTGGCAGAAGCCAGGTGATGAATTTAATACTAATGTACCTTCATTTGTTTATGCTTCTGATCAGCAAAGAGATAATTTTTATGCAAATTCAGAAATTCTAGTGGAACGAGGAGATCACATTCGTTTACAGGATATAAGCTTAAGTTATACAGTTAATAAAGAGAAATTAAAAAGACTGCCATTTAACAGTATTCAGTTATCTGCCAACATGAATAATATAGGCATTTTATGGAGAGCAAATAAATATAAGCTTGATCCTGATTTGCCTCAAAGTAATAGCATTCCAATTCCAAGAACCATCTCTATAGGCATTAAAGCAGAATTATAATAGTACAAAATCAGTTATTAATTAAGCATCATGAAAATAATAAAATTACTGGCCATTTCTTTTGTATTAGTGATGTCAGTGTCATCCTGTAAGAAGAACTGGCTCGATAAAAAACCGAATCAGGCCTTGGTTGTTCCCACATCAATTTCTGACTATCAGTCCCTTTTGGATGATTCTGATGAAATGTTTAATGTAAATGAACCGGCTTTAGGGGAGCTGGCTTCTGATTGTTATGTTATATTAGATCAATTATGGGCCAATCTCCCAACAGCGAATGAAAAGTATGGCTATTTATGGGATCCGGATCCTCATAGAGGAGAATCATGTTATGATTGGAATAGTGCATACAAGAAAATTTTAAATGCTAATGTTGTACTAGAAGGAATAGAAAATGTTGAACATGATAATTCGACTTCTCCATGGAACAATGTAAAGGGAAGTGCATTATACTTTAGGGCATTTTTTTATTACAATCTAACTCAGATTTTTTGTAAACCTTTTGATCCTGTTCATGCAAAGACGGACTTAGGTTTACCGCTACGACTAAAATCGGATATTAATGTTAAATCTAAGAGGTCATCATTATTAGATACTTATAACCAAATTATTACTGATCTAAACGAAGCATATACACTCCTTCCGGAAAGTCCTTTGTACAAAACAAGACCATCGAAGCCCGCTGTTAATGCATTATTAGCTAGGATATATTTGTCGATGGAAGACTATGAGAATGCCTCGAAATATGCCGTGCTTTGTTTGCAGAAGTACGACAAGCTTCTTAACTATAACAATTTAGATTCGACTGTTGCTGTAACTATACCTATGTTTAATTCTGAAGTGCTTTTTCAAAGTACGATTGGATCATTTTCATCAATAGATGCTTACCGTTATTCGACGGTCGCACCTGATTTCTATAGCCAGTTTGACAAAAAGGATTTGAGAAGGCCGATTTTTTTTAGAAAAGTTAAGGATTACCTTCGGTTTTGGGGAAATTATAGTGGAAGGGTTGTTGGACCACATTTTAATGGAATGGCCACTGACGAAATTTATCTAATCGATGCAGAATCGAAAGCAAGGCTCGGGAAACTTGAAGAGGGAGTAAGTACTCTTAATCATCTTTTAGAAACAAGATGGGTGACTGGAACTTATAAAAAAATACCCGTTACTAATCTCGAATCATTCTTGAAAATCATTATTGTAGAAAGGAGAAAAGAGCTTTTTGGAAGAGGTGTAAGGTGGTCAGACTTAAGGCGCTTTAATAAGGACCCCCGATTTCAGATTACTTTAACAAGAACCCTTAATGGAAAATCTTACATGCTTCCACCTCAAGATGTAAGGTACGTTTTTCCTATACCACCGGATGAAATACGTTTAAGTGGGATAGAACAAAATCCACGTTAATTTTTTTAAAAAAAAGTATTATGAAGCCAACATGAGTTTTTAGCACACACAGGGGCATGTAAATAAGAGTTCGTAACTTTTGTTTGTACTAACTAGCTTATTATGAATAAGGTAATCGAACAAGAAGTCCCTACTGTTCAATTTGAACAGCTCATCAAGCGGGGTTGCGGCTTGGACGTTCACGAGAAGAACGTTGTAGCAACCATAGAGGGAGCAGGATTGGTCAAGGAGACCAAGACCTTTGATACCTACACCAGTTCTTTGAATGAATTACGCGATTGGTTACAGGGGCACGGCATTAGCCATGTTGCGATGGAAAGCACTGGAGTTTACTGGAAGCCTGTGTTTAACATACTTGATGAAGATTTCAAGGTGATCCTGGTTAACGCCAGACATCTGAAGAATGTTCCCGGGAGAAAGACGGATAAAAAAGATAGCCTGTGGATCTGCAAGCTATTGCTTGCAGGGTTGCTGAAAGCAAGTTTTATTCCTGAAGAGAAGATCCGTCAGTTACGGGACTTGAACCGTTACAGCACAAAGCTGACCCAGCATCTGGCCTCGGAAAAGAACCGAATACAAAAGATCCTTGAGGATGCCAACATTAAGCTGGGCAGTGTGGTAAGCAATACATCTGGAGTTGTAGCGACTGGCATTATCGAAGGTTTAATGGCCGGACGGGAAGACCTGGAGGCGTTGATCGAGGAGCTTTATCATGGTAAGCTTAAAGTGAGCAAGTCAGAGTTGTTGCAGGCGATCACCGGCAGGATGACTGACCACCACCGCTTTATGCTGGCCCAGATCAAACACCACATGGCTTATCTGGAATCACAAATAGCAGTGCTTCACCAGCAAGTAGAAAGACTTTTAGAAGCAGACCAGGAAAGCATTGAGTTGTTGAAAACTATCCCCGGGATCAACACCATTATGGCTGTTAAGATACTTGCTGAGATTGGGACCAAGGTTGAACAGACCTTTGGTAGCCCAAAGCGGTTAGCGAAATGGACAGGTATCTGTCCGGGCAACAACGAGAGTGGCGGCAAGAAGATGAGCGGGAGGACGACACACGGCAATAAGTACCTGAAGAGTTTACTTGTAGAAGCTGCCTGGGCAGCGACCAGAACTAAAGGGACTTATTTGAGGGCCAAGTACGACAGCATGGCCGGAAGAAAAGGACGAAAAAGGGCGCTATTGATAATAGGACATAAGATCCTGAACGCTGCCTATGTAGTTCTTACCGCCAGGCTGTCTTACATGGCTTATTCGGTGGAAGAGTTTGAAAAAAGACGTAACCAAAAGCGTATAACACATTTGCAAAACGAATTAAAAGGATTGGGCGTAAGCGTCTAATCCTGGAAATGAAAGCCGATTTGTTTACTGGTGGGCTAGACCCCGCATATGAAACAGGTGTTGCACAGCTAAGCACACAGGGTTGAGCCGTAGAGCTCGAAGATGAAATTTTACAACTCTTGGCTGTGCTTTTTAACAGAATTAAAAACCGTTGACTTTGACTAGTCAACACAAATTATTTATAGATGAAAATAATTCAGAATCTAAGTATTCTTATACTTATTGGCATAACTATGTCTATGAGTGTTCAAGCAAAGACTTTTTGCAAACAAAAACACACTTTTAATTGCGGAATTAGATATAAAAAAAATATCGCTAATAAAATTGTTATATCTGGCCAATTTATAGGTGAAACGGTGCCGAAGGAGGTTACGTTGATTTTATGGAAAGATATAATTTCTGTTGATAAACGGAACTTTACTGATCAAAGGAAATTTATTGTTTCTGTTGAGGGCCGTAAATTCAAGTTTAATATCGATCACGTTGATAAAATATCATATATCTCATTGGGCTGGGGGTCATCCTTTCAAGATAGTAACGCTTATGAGTACCTGAATACATATTTGGCGTCAGCCGGGGATAACATTCATATGGATATAACTGAATACAGACCAGAAAACTTAAATCAAATAAGTGGTGTTGATAGCTCTTTTTGCGCTAATTGTAAGCAATTTAGTTTTTCCGGAATAGGCGCTCAAAAGTATCAGTGCAGATACGATTTAGATCTTATAAAAGAAAAATCAAAATGTATTGAAAGATTGTCCGATATCAATACACCAGGTAAAGAGACTTTGAGCTCATCATTAAACAGAAGAGTAGAAGAGGTAAACTGCTATAAATTTGATCAAATTGCATGTTTAAGAAAGTATAGGGGTAAAATAACTCCTGAAATTTTAGATTTATTAAAGGCCGACGTTTTAAGTCAGGCATCCTACAGAATATCATGGCTGGTTGGGTTTAACCTCTTTAGGTTAGACCATATTCCCAATTCTGAGAGAATTAAAGACAAATCTTTGATGCAAAGTTACCTTAAAAAAATAAGTCTATGGAGTAAAGAGATAAGGCCTGATATTTTAGCCCAATCTGCTCAATATTCTAAGTTTCTTCTAAATGTGCTTAAGGTTAAAAGAGAATTGTCAGAAGAAAAAGAGTCAGTTCAGCATGTAATTAAAAATAATTTTTCAGGTATTTTAAAAGAACGATTGATTATTGCGAATATCTTGGATAATGCATGGCATTGGGAACCTAATGAGTTTAATAAGAGTATAAGTGATGCAAAAATTTTGTTGAAAAAGAAGGCCTATGTAAATGTACTCGACTCTATACTTCATACAACAATAAAGGGTTCTAAGGTTTATGACTTTTCCTTAATTGACAGTACAGGAGCAAAAGTGTCTCTCAGTGATTTCAAAGGAAAGGTAGTCTTTATGGATTTTTGGTTTGTCGGGTGTGGAGGATGTTCTGATTACTATAATAAGGTGGTTTCTAAAACAGAAGAAATGTTTAAGGATAATGCGGATGTTGTATTTGTTACAATGTCAATTGACCGGAATCGTGATAAATGGGTTAAGGGTATTAATAGCGGTGAATATACTTCAAAATCAGCCGTTAATCTTTATTCAAATCTGGGTGTAAGTGACCCTCTTGTAAAGAAATTTAACATATTATCATATCCGCATCCTGTATTAATTGATCGAAATGGAAGGTTATTCAGTAATTCAAATCAAGAATTAAGAGGTAACGGTATACATGGGTTAAGTGATATGATAAATAAGGCTTTACTGATAAGATAATTGGGTATATGTCCTTATGGCTGACAGGATCTGCTAGAATTCATTATTAACAGAAAACAATCAAATTAAATATGAAAATGATCAAAAATAGGCAGATGTTGGAACGAAATACTGTTCTAATTTCATTTGCATTAGCTTTAGTTTTTGTCTATTCAGGTACAAGTAAATTAATTGATGAACATGAATTTCTGTTCTCCCTAAAAAGCCAGCCTATCTATGTTTGGGCAATCCCTATTTTGGTTTGGCTATTGCCTCTCGTCGAGATTCTTTTAGTGTTCTTTTTAATTTCAGACCGATTTAAGCACCTCGGGTTGTGGGTAAGCTCGTTATTACTCATTGTGTATACTTTATATATCTGTTGTATCTTACTTAAGATCTATAAATATACACCCTGTTCCTGTGTTGGTCCTTTTAAATTCTTTACCTGGAGAGCGCACTTATACTTAAACCTTGTGCTTTTGGGGCTTAGTTTCAGTGGTCTTTTTATAAATAAATGTTATCAGAAATTGACAAGAGTTTCATGATTAAAATATTTCACGCGCGGAATCGGGGTAAAAGCAGGACCCGTGATCATCTTGCTGAATTAAAATAATTTAGGATAAAAAAATGAAGAGATTAAAAATCGTATTATTTCTATTGGTATTGGTTATTGGAGTTGGCGGCGCATTTGCTGGCAATCGTTTAGAACTCACTAGAGATGCAAAACAAGGTTATACCTGGTATTATGCTGTTAGTACAGATGGCATTGAAAGTCATTATAGATGGTCTAAAGTTAGGCCAATAGATGATCCTTACTATTGCGTGGTTACAAATATAACTGGTCAACATTGCACTGCTTTAGTTAATAATAGCTATACTCCACAAGCAAATACGCCAATTCCGGATATTTATGCGCCTATTACAACGTCAGATGTATGGGTAAACATAAATGACCTATAGTTGATCCTAATCGTCTTATGCAAGTGACTACTGGTCACTTGCATATATGGTTTTATTTTTAAATACATCAAATTGTTTAGTGAAATTGATGTATTAGTTTCGTGTATACGGGATTTGTACAACGAACCTGCTCATTTTGATCGTAGCGTGTTAATGAAACAGAATTCTTTGGAAATAGTTGAGTCTTACAAGAAGATATACTTGACAGCCGAATTTCAAATGGTGGAAAGGCTGAATAAATTAATTGAGATGAATTTTAGGCACCAGTATGCCCCAAAGTTTTATGCGAAGGTTTGTGGGCTACAAATTACTGTACTGAACAAAATCTGTATTAAGCATTATGGTAGAACATTAAGTGAACATTTACGAGGCCGTTTGTTAACAGAAATCAAGACTTTGCTTCTACAAACTTGTTGTCCAGCTAAAGTGATCTGTTATGAGATGGGCTTCGTGGATCCCAGTTATTTTTACCGGTTCTTTAAAAGAGAAACGGGAATGACAGTTAAAGCGTTCAGAAAGAAGGGTTAAATTATCATTTCTTTTAGATTATATTTTTCTCTAATGATGATCATGTGAAAAATTGTATAGACATTTACCGGTAAAATCATTAAATTGTATTAGGGTACGAGAGATGTCAAACTATAGCACTTTCACTGATCAGAGACTTACCGAATTATTTCGGTCTGGTGACGATATTGCATTTAAAGAAATTTATGAGCGTTACGATAAACTGTTGTATTTGTTTGCTTATAAAAGATTGCGAGATCAAGATGAAGCTATGGATGTGGTACACGATGTATTTGCATGGGTAATAAATAACCGCCAGCAACTATCGTTGAAAACCTCATTATCGAGCTATCTTTATAAATCTGTGCTCAATAAAATATTGGATATTTTCAGACATCAGGAAACTATACGGAAATATATTGCCCAAGGCGATCATTATATTGAAGTGGACAGTTATGAAACAGATTATCTGATACGTGAAAAAGACATTATTAAAAGGATCAATAAGGAAATCGCTGCTATGCCTGAGGGCATGCGGAAGGTTTATGAATTGAAACACCTTAATAATCTACATCCAAAAGATATTGCGGAACCGTTGGGCCTGTCCGAACATACGGTCAATACCCAACTTCATAAAGCACGCAAACATTTGAGAACCAAACTGGGCGTGATCATTTATGTGCTTTTTATTTTCAATTCTTAATTTTTATTGAATTTTATTCATTTGATAATCAGTTGTTTGTGGTGAGAATGTGTTTTATGATGATAATTTCTACATAGGGCATACTAAAAAGGTGCTGGTATTACGCCTTAGTTATACATAGGTAATATAAAGCCAGTCCCCTCAATGGAAAAGAAAGACATTAAGGACATTTTAGAAAAATACAGTTCAGGGGAATTTACTGCTGAACAGGAAGCGATCGTTCGCTTGTGGCTATTCCAGTTAAATGAGGACGATGAAACTGGTTTATCTGAATTAAATTTATCTGACGCGAGTCAGAAAATTTGGTCGAGGTTGGAAACGATCAATCCGCAGCCTGCAAAAGTATTTAAATTATGGCCACGCATCGCTGCGGCTGCAGCAGTTCTTTTGGTCATCGGTTCTGCTATTTTCTTTTACACATCCTATGCTCCGCATCATCCCAGCGAAGACAGGAATCTCTTACTCGTGGGGAATGATATCAAACCCGGCGGTAATAAAGCTTACTTAACCCTTGCTAATGGTAAAAAACTTTCTCTAACGGATGCTATGAATGGTACTCTTGCCAAGGAAGCAGGAGTGGAAATTACAAAAACTGCTGATGGGCAGTTAATTTATACGGCGAAAGAGCCCTC
>JAJDMX020000670.1:0-11758 GCA_022345685.2 Nothomitra cinnamomea | reverse complement strand
AATATCCTGAACATGAAAGGACCTCTTACCTCTCCTCCTTCCTAATGTGGGAACGGGAAATTGCAATGTGAATGGTGGTTGTTAAAGACCTGGCAAGTGCGATATACACACTGGCCTAGCTGCCTAAGCATTTCCTTACGATCCCCACGGCTCCCTCTGCCCTTCTAATGGGGTGGATGGGATCGAACTTTGTAGGATATAACGAATGACAGCCACAAAAAGCCTAACGAAAAGCTCTCTATACGCCCTAACCCTATGTTCTAACCTATCTCTACCCTGCTGCAATGTCCGGACACCTCGATGACGAAAACGACATATGCTTCTAGTTTACATACGCTATTCGAAGCACATTCTCACCTCGCCTTACGGGCGCTGCAATGCCCCTAGCCCCCAGAATAGAGAGGGGCAGAGAGGAACGGCAGATCAGGGACAGCAGCCCTTGTTTTCACACAACAACCCGCGCCGGTCAGTCAGCCACGCGTAATCCCCAACCTCCTGTATGTTAAACGCTGGGTAGAAAAAGGGAGGGACCGCCGCGAGGTCCCCATAGAGAAGAACTGCAGAGGCAATCGCAGAGGGTGACCCAAAGCGGACTTATCGATCGACTGCGTGTAGAGTAATGTGAGAAGGTAGTTTGCGTAATGTTACTTTGGGCTGCCTGGAAGGATAGTGCACACGCGGCGTGAGCATCCCCATATCATTAATACTTACATCCAGCCCTGAAAGGCGGCGTAAGACAGGCTTTGAGCTTGAATAAAGTCGTTAAGCGCGGATTTTCAACACTATGGATGATTTCTAGCCATTGTGCAGCATCCTATATATATCGATTACGTGAACGGAGGATTTCATGAGGAATAGATGAAAATTTTTTCTGATGAAGTCCACAAAATTATCTTCAAAGGTTCTCTAAATTTGACTAAAATGCCATTCCTAAACCGGGCTCTTCGCAATTGCCTAGTACACTAGTCCATGAAGTTAACAAGTTCGGGAAGATCATCCACGACATTGTTGTTGTGATCCTAAGGCACGTGTCCACATACCCTGGACCCGCCGTGTTGAAAAATTATAAGTGTATATTCTCCTTTTTTTTTGATACAGGCTGAAGTGCGCGGCATGTTCTATTTAACTTTACAATGCTCCATAGCAGCTGTTTCAGCTTCTTCAGCTTCCCCGAGCAGGATCCTCGACCTCGCCGATTTATCGGCAAGGCTGAACCCTCAACACCATACCATCGGTATTTCCTTCGGCATTGTTAGAATAGCCTATATTCTAACACACACTAAGCAAATTCAACAGCAATTCAAGTGACAGGCATCTTATAGCGGCTAAGTAGGCCCTCAGATACCTACAGCACACCTCTACCTTTGGTATAACTTATAATGGTGCTGGAGAGCATAGAAGTATGACTGCATTCTCAGATATAGACTGGGGAAATGATAAAGACACAAGAAGATCTGTGTATGTTTATGTGTTTTTGATCAATGGAGGAGCAGTATCTTGGAAAAGCAGACGCCAGACAGCAGTTGCACTGTCATCAACTGAAGCAGAGTATGTTGGATACTCAGAGGTGGCAAAAGAAGCAATATGGCTTCATAGAATTCTCATAGAGATTGACCAGCGAACCCCTATTTATCAAGAGAAGGAACAAGGCAAGTGGGGGTATCCTCCAGCATGAATTTATGTGGACAATCAAGGTGGCATTGACCTTGCCAGCAACCCAAAGTACCATGACAGAACCAAGCACATTGATATCAGATGTTACTTTATAAGAGATGCTACTCAGAATGGACTAGTTGATCTTAAATACCTACCTTCCAGCCAAAACACAGCAGACATCCTCACGAATCCCCTAACAAAGGAGAAATTTGAAGCTCATAGAGCAGAGATGGGTTTAGGCGAAGTTACAAAGTAATTTTAGGACTAAGGGGCAGCACTATTCCTCCTGCTCTGAGGTTTCTCCCATGTGGTTTACTCAGAAGCAAAAGGAGGTTTAATGTGGCTGCAGGAATTGAGAACAACAAAGGCACTCTTCAGACTTGAGCAGTCTCTGAGTGAGTGGAGGTGTTGGAGTTGTTGGGGTTGCGATGTGGTGGCAAACCCACTCAACATAGTGGCGAGGCCGCACAACCAGAATTGCCACATGTAGTATATTGAGGCCAGCGATGGCCATAGTCTAGAATAGAGATTAAGCGTCTCCTAGCGATCCATTTTACAACAGAGATATGGCCTTCCCGGCTTTCGCTTCCTTGGTTCTGTGGTTACAGAGTCTTCTTCCACCATTGGCGATGCCTTGGTTGGCCGCCGGAGGTGGACCGACCCTCAGGCAATCCAGGAGCGAGACATCTTGCTGGGTAATGACGATGCCGCAGTTCACTCCTGTGTCGTTCAGGTTCGAGCGGAGATGATCGAGCGTTATGGGGAAGCGTTCGAGTATCTGGAGATCACCGAGACTGAGGACTTCGGCAAGAATTCATACTTTAATTGGAGGAAGCTCGGGCTGCCTATGGGATTGGGTGATGATTCCGAGGGAATGGAAATGGCAGAAGACACCGATGAGATGTGAAGGGACTTGACGGTGTGACGCTATAGCGGAGTAGGGACGTCTATAATAGAGAGTATGTCGATGTAAATTTGCATAGCTTGATACCATACATCGGTGTGGTAGAGCATAGAATACTTACACAAAGAGATAGCTAAACTAAGGATATATATAGTGGTCCTGCATTCCCCGACGGTATCACTCTTCTCAATTCTAGTTACTCCCCCCTTAAGGCCTCGACTTTCGTCTCAAGCGTATCGATCTCGTCACTCTCCTGCTCGCCAGGTTCGATGATGGCGTGAGGATCAAGGTCGTTCTCATAGTCATCCGTTATGTTGGAAATCTATCACTTCTGTCTGTCATAGCCTTGGTGGTGTTGTCGTAGAGAAGGTGACAGCACATCTTTTGGTATTATTTTCAGCTAAGAAATATGACTAGGCACCCATAAAATCGAATAGAGACCCTTCACAAAAAAGTATGTCAGCTGTATGTTCCCCTACTGCCTTCATATCTCTATCCTAAAGAACCAGCCCGTTAGACAGACGATCGTATAATCCAAATTCCGTGAAACATTCTACCGCCTTCCCCCGCACCGTGGGGTGATCGCATGCACCGTCACCATCAGAAGGCACCTAGTCCCTCCAGCAAATTCCCCATGCCAATTCCCGCCGTAATAAAGGTAAGCACCCAAGTAATTATATTAACAGCCGTGGGCTTCGTACCCTGTTTTTTTCTCTCTTTCTCGAGGGCTTTTTGGAACATCGCCTCCACGTCCCCCACTACATCTGCCCCCAGCTTTTGCCTATCTTCGCGGCTTTTCTCCAGGCACTGTCTGAGGTAGTTCAATTTGCCGCTCTCGCTTGGCAGAGCGTGATCGAGCTCTTCTTTCATTTTAGCCCTTGATTCTGCAACGAAAACTCCTGCACCGGTATCCTTGAGAGGTTTCTTGTCATAAACCAGTTCTCGAACCAAGGCCAATGTCACTTCTTGCTCTCCAAGTAGTTGACTGACAATCGATGTGGCTGATCCGTAAGTACCTTCGAATCTCATAAACTTGGCTTTGCACTTGATCAAGTCCGCCCAATGCTTGTCCCGCAGTTCGTCATCTCTATCCTCCAACATAAGGTCTGTCTCGTTGCTCTTCCATTTTGTCGTAACTAAAATCACGTGCTTGAGGTTTTCGTTACCGCATATCTTTCTGAAGAGCTCAAGCTGGCGTCTGCTGGATCCGGAAAGTCGGGACTTTGTGATGTCATAGCAGTAAATGACACCCATGAGAGCCATGCAAGCTTTGTGTTGGGCAGCTAGAACAGCGCTGATTTCAAGCAGAATATCCCCGTCCGACATGTATGTATCATCAAAACCCGGCGTGTCGATCAGCATCACCTCGGTATTTCCGATTGTTGTAGTGATTCCTGTTAGCTCCTTTGTGCCTGCAGAAAAGCAGCTCAGCAAATTTAATCAAGTAGCCATCACCAGATTGTGGATTCTAACAGGATTCTAGGCCCTTCCCAACTACAGCCTTGCCTGGAGCGATGGTGTTAATGAAGAAACTTTTGCCTGCCCCTGTCTCCCCAAGCACAAGGATCGTAGAAATGTTCGTAGGGTGATATTCCCCAACGGATTGCATGGTTTTTGCTGATAAATAGCGATAGATGTGGTAAGGTCGAATGCGAAAATATAGAGAACGAAGAGGAGCCTGGTGGATGAAATTAATACTGAACGGCATGCTATATCTAGGCCGGGCTTTGCATCCACCTGGGCGCTAAGAATCTTGCACCCTGTTGTTCTTGCGACATCTAGAACACCGTGGCTTGCTATCTCGGGCGTATCACAGTGGTCGTAGGAAACGTCAGCCTCGTCATCTGACACAAATGGGTCCTGTCTGCATTGCTCTTAATCAAGGCATAGCTATTTTAAATTATGAGTTTCATTCAGTTGAAGTGACTGAGGCCTTAGAGGCGATGTTAACCCCCTGGTGAGAGGTTGCTGCCGACATCAATTTCCCGTCCAGCCACCTAACAAACCCGATGGTTGCTCTAGCTCAACACCTCAAAATTGACATTATCAGCCCATGTTATTGACAGAAGCGATGGAAGTTCAAACCAGTTGACTACCCTGTGTTAACTCTTGATAAGCCACAAATGTCTAGGTTGTTTAAACAGAAACGACAGACTTTGAGTACCACAAAATGTTCCGAAGGCAACATTCAAGCTACCTATCGGTTGGATGCGATCATGAATTCTTTAGGCACAACTAGAATATTATATTTAGAATGCTATAGGAGATATAGCAAATACAGTAATATCAAAATGGATTTTCTAATAGACATCAATCTGCACCTCTCCATTCAAACAGTTTTATGTTTGAAAGAATATTGCTTTACAAGATTACCATTATGTTACCGTCTGTCCGCATGCTTGGATGATCCCCCATAGCACTCCTCGTAGCCTCCTGGGCATAGAACTGTACTAGTATGAGGATGCCCATATTCTGTCGTTAGGCGGACTAATTCAGGACGGGTTGTCAACATGATTGTGCTCTCTGATATAACTGCTTTTGAAACCACTGGAGTGATGACCGATCGCTGTCTTCGACAGCGCATAGATAAATCCACAGCTGGCTTTATCACGGAATCGTGGAAGTCTTTTGCCATCCCAGTAGACTGTTGGTCGTGCATATGAAATAATTGCCTATACAGTGGGACGAATATGTGAGTGATCTTCTCCGCTCGACCATAATGAATGGTATGTCGATGAGCAAGAAAACGGACAGTGAGACACCTCCAAAGGTTAATTTCACTTATTGAAATATCTATATGCATTATGTGAGCTTTAATTATTTGTAATACCTGACAATCGGCACTTACTAGCCTGTAGTATATAGTTCTCCATATCTGCTAGGCATTTGGCCACACCCTCACTTGCCCATAGGTCTTTCCCATTATATGTGACACCAGAGTTATCTGCATCGGGGAAAATCGAGTCGACAACGAGTCGACAGAGATAAGCCTTACTTAGTGCCACGCGATAGGCAGGCTGGTGGAGAAAGGTGTTGATATTAACTGTGCCTTCGAAGAGAGAACGAATACGATTTAGGTTGGTCGTAGTTAAACCCGAAGGCTGGGAGTCAATACGGTATCGCTCACAAAAGTCCCTCATGTTGAGACAGAGTGTGTTGAAATCTCTTATCACGTCAGGTTCGCTTTCAAGATCGACTTTTCGCTCCGATCGAAGTTCAGAGATCTCTTTAGTGAACATCTCGTTATACTCTTCCAGTGTTTTGATATCTTCCTCTAGGCCTGCAATGTCCCTCTTTGCAACTTCTAAGTCATTTGCCAGATCCCGTTTGCGTCTCCTTTGTGTGGTATTCATCTCCTGCCCATCCAGAGACAAAGAGTCTTTTGGATGCGTAGATCCCAGTCTCGTCAGACTCCTGCCCGGGTCAGAATAGGTACCGCTTACCCAGGTCGTAGGAATACAATTTCTGATTTTCCCCCAGATGCCTGTCGAGGTAGTTGGCGTTGATCCTGCCTGGGGTGGCTGTAGGGCGTTCTTGTCTGTGCCAGGTGCCTTTCTCCCGTCATGGGCAACTAGGGCTCCTTCGATTCCCGCCTCGGTTGATAGCTCAGGACTGATCGATTGCTGAAAACCGTTGGCGTGGTTTTGATCACTTCGCATTACTCGATGGATTGGGTGGTTCGCAACTTTCGAGTCGGAGAGAGCCAAATACCCTTCGTTGGATGATTGAAGGGTGGCATCTTGCGGAGCCTTATGCCCATCGCCTTGGTGGCCCATACTATGATGACCTTGACTCCGTCGAAGCTTGGAAATGTCCGACGGCCGACTGCTCTTATCTGGAGCGATATATCTTCCACTGGAGATGAGGCTGGAGATACCTGACTGTCCGCTCATCGCAGTCTCCTAGACCGACACTGTTGCAAGCTTCCTTAGGGTAGAGCTAGAATAGTTCATCAGCCCGATGTATTGAGGCACCCGCCACCAGCTGAGAACATACTTGTAGCAGATATGTGTTGAGGGTCAGCCGTGATTCCAACCACTAGAGGAGATCGCTTACCATTGGTTGCGGTGGAACCGCCGAGTAACCACGAGCAGGCACGCAGACAGGTCACGATGTGGTGTGTGTTTGGGTTGGCGCCCAGTCGGCGGTTGGTAGGACGAGGGGGGGTAAGGGCGCTTAGGAGGAACCAGAATAGCAGCTGGACTGTCTATTAAAGACGCTCGTTTTTTTTGTATTGCTTGAGGCTAGTTAGCTGCGTTCGTTTCATCATTTGTTAGTTGCTAGTCAATTGAATGCTTCCGACTTCATACCTTTACAATATGGACAACTGGAACGAAGACAGAGCATCAAGCACAATATACGCTGATAGAGAGTGGAAACCGACACGAGGTGGCAGGTTAAGACAACAGCCTCGTCGTTCTCCGAGAAAACTTGCCTCGCGGAGGCCTTCCCTCCCCTCTGTAGGCGTGTGGTGGCTGAGGCGCCTCGGGATACTCGCCAGTCATTGCTTTTCCTCACATACTTAGGGCGGCTAAGACCCAAGGCTTGAAGGGAAGTCGCCCAGCTCCCCCTTTCCCTGATGGTGTCGGGTATCCTCATTGATCTGCATCTTCCGACAACAACCATGCCTTCCCTATCGAGGATTACAAAGTGGCGACCGTTCAAATCGTCGACATCGTACGTATTTTTGCGCAGCCTGTAGTAGTTGTATATACATGATGTCATTGCTAAGGATTGTCTAGCGCATCGCTTCCGCTAGACCCAAGCGGTGAGACGAGTGGGCCAAGGAACTCGAGGGCAGAATCGAGCAGGCCAAGACTCATAATTGGTATCGACTACGGCACAAGGTTTGATACGACTTTCGCATGGGTTCCCTTTGCTCAACGACTGAGAAATCATTTGAATAGTTACTCTGGTGTGGCCTACGCACTTTTAAGAAGCAGAGATCGCCCCGACGATGTTCATGTATCAGTTGTCAGGAACTGGGCTGGCCACAAACCTGGACAGTTCGCGTCAAACAAAGTTGCATCGGACTTGGGGTTCGACGCTTCCGGCAATCTGTCCTGGGGATTTGACATCCCAGACTCCGAAGATACACGCAAGCTGAAATGGGTGAAACTACTCCTTGAGCCTGAACAAAAATTGGAGAGCCTGGAAGACTTCAACGAGATCAAGGATACGCGAGCGTCTCTTACAGATCTTGGTTACTCGGAGATCCAGGTTGCATCACGATACCTTCGATGTCTATGGGAGCACACTAAAAAAATAATCGTCAGCGATCTCGGAGAGGCGATTTTTGGCTATGCCAGGAAAACGATCGTGTTATCCGTTCCTGCGGTGTGGTCGGACCAGGCAAAGCATAATACCTGGTTGGCGGCAGTCAATGCGGGGCTGCAAGAACAAGGTTCCTTACTACGGATGGTGAATGAACCTGAAGCTGCTGCTATTGCGATATTAAGTGAAAAGAAACGGTGTCCGCAGGAAGGGGAATGTTTTGTTGTTTGCGATGCGGGCGGTGGCACTGTAGTAAGACCATCCAAATTATTCGTTCAAGTCGAAGATTAACGATGAATCTTTAGGACCTCATTAGCTATGAAATCACGGCTACTAACCCTCTTAGGATGAAGGAACGGGTTACAGGCGAAGGTGTTGACGAACCCCCCACTCAGCCAAAGTTGGACACATACTAATAACTTAGTTTAGGTGGTTTATGTGGATCCGTCTTTCTCGATATTAAATTCAAAAATATCCTGCGTACATTCTTGAGGTCGCAATTCGACGAAATGCCGCATCAGAACTTAGTCAAAGTGATGAGCGACTTCGAAGATGGAGTAAAGAGACAATTTACGAACGATAATGAGAAATCGTATTCCGTGTTTTTGCCTGGTAACTTCCCTGACAATTCGAGAATCCAATTGAAAGATGGACACATGAAACTCCAACCGTAAGGCATCCCCTACGTGGCTTTTATATGAAGGTACTAATCCAGTCTTAAACTTTGCCATTAGAGATCAGTTGCGGGCTGTTTTTCAGCCGGTTATCGCAGAAATAGAGAGATTGATCCGGCGGCAAGTGCAGGATCTGGAGAATCACCAGATTACCCCGAAGGTGCACGTCTACATCCAAATTGTGGAGCAATGTTAACTCTAGCTAAGGCAATCCTTTTAGTTGGTGGCTTTGGAAGCAATGTTTACCTTCGCCAAAAGCTTGAGAAAAGGTACGAAACGAAAATTGAGATCTTGCAGCCCGATACTAGGTATGCTAGCCGTTCTTCTTTCTTATAGCTCAATTACTCAAATAGGCTGCAGTTGGGAGTCGGTAGCTACCGGGGCAGTTCGTTGCGAGCTGCTTGGTTTCGGCAATGTTGTTTCAATCCACCGTTCTCGGCTGCATTATGGCATTGCCACCGTGGAACTGTTTGACCCAGAAAGACACCTTCGAGATGAGAAATATCTCTGTAAGTACGAGGGGGTGGACAAAGTCAAGGATCAAGTCGCATGGCTTTTGTCCAAGGTGCGTAATTTAAATTATTAACCTAGTCACTCAAGATCTAACACTCATTGCAAACAGGGCCAAGAGATCAACAACGGACATTCGGCAATTTTTAAGTTCGACACACTGTTCACCGATGATGACGATGATCTTACTAGTGCTACTGTTGAAAGTACAGCTACAATTTTGCGAAGCGATGAGGACCAAGCCCCATCGCGGCACACGTCTGGTGTGTATTCCGACATTCATAAATGCGCTTCTAACTGACCATTTATTCAGCGGTCCATGTACTTATCACAACACGTCCAAAGTTCAGCCGTGAATATATTATGAAGTACAAAAGCCAATCCGTGGATGGCCGTCTACGTTACTTTAAGGTTCCATTTGAGATTGAAATGAAGATGGGCGAACACTTGGAATTCATCTCTATCATTGACGGCAAGAAGGAGGTTTTGCAAGAGGTTGACTACCACACAGCATTGTCTTAATTGTTCAATTCTAGCATCCTTGCTAGCTTGGCTGGTTCAGCTGGCTTGCTATGGCTTCTCTCCACATAGTGACGATATCCTACGCCACTTTCAGCTCAAGTGGTTCCTCGAGTCCGGAGGCCTCCCATCGTTAATTTGCTATATAACTAGCTAGCTATTCTTCCTTATGAAGCTGTCCTCAATTCAATTCATTATTCTAATTCCAATCCGCTACGTACATGCTCGACCGGTGCTAGCCTTCAACATTGACTCCCTGTTAGCAATCCAAAAGCCTGGTCAGTCTGGCTTGAGACTGTTGGAGATCGCCTCGCCGCATTATGGTGGTGGCAAGTAGTGGCGATGGCCGCGTCAGCGGCATCGCCACCGCTGTCTATATAGGGCCCCTTTGGGGCCATAGATAAATAGAGAATCGTCCGCTCCGAATTATCACAACAGAGACCTTCGAATTGGAATGAGTAGGCTGGTGTTGTTGTCGTTTGGCCTAGTTATTTGCTTAGTTCGTACCTGGTAATTAGCGATTGGTCAATTAATTCGAGCACCCTTCCCGCCGTCACTTCTAAGGCTCCTCACGAGAGGAGCCAGAATCATACCCCATTATTTATACTAACAACCTATGATCTTGCCTAATTCGCTTGCCCATGGTGTGCTATATGGTTTGCAAAGCACCCCGGGCATAAAGAACAATAAAAAGTCCCGTTAGGAGAGCAGAAATCTGAATACATCTCTAGCAGTCATGCAAGCCAGATACCTCTCGACTCGTACCATGTGGCCTTACGGATTTTAGCATCAAACTTGTTTCGGACTCTCGGCTACTAGAACCATTCCAGTATGTATGTATTTACACTCGCACAAATAGCTTGCACTGCCAGGCCATTTCGTATTCATTGTAGTGGAGTATGCGATTCGAAAGCATGTTCTCCTGTAGGCAGCATCACCCCAACCGTATAAAACACAAACATCAGCCCAATATACTGTATCCTAGATCGGGAGACATACAACTCATCAACCGCCTTGTATTTTGCCACTGAACCATTTGTCTCAGCTTCTTTCTTATCTTCGATATCCGCAACAGTCTCAGGTTTGCTGGCTTCTGGCGCTGCTGGCAATTCCGGCGTGGTTATGGAGACGAGTGCTGCCGAGGTTGCTCGATCCAGGATGTCCAAAGCCGTTTAACATGTTCTAGAGTGATCGAGCTTGAAATCGACGTCATTGCTTCCAGCGATGAAGGAGGGTTCTATTGGCGAGCTTACGACTTAGCTATGAACGGAGATGCTATTTGATGGTAGCAAGACAAAGCAGAGGCTCATGCTGCTTAGTCAGAAGCCATGGACGGCTGAGCAAGTCATAGCGGGCTCTCTCGCTAGCATTAATTCTACATACCATTGCTGCTGCTGCTACTGCTACTGCTCGCCGTGTGCCCTGCCTGTGAACCCAGTCACTCTTACAGCCGCTGACTTAGCACTTTCTAGCTAATAGTTTATACAATGGGGCTTTCCTAAGTGACAGGCGTTCCCAAATGAGCTTCCTAACGATAGGATGTTGCCCGCTCCTTCGATAGCAATGCATAGCTTTTCCTGAAATCGCTAAGGATTGTTAGAGCGTGCTCAACCACGGGGGTTCCCCAACTTTCCAACCTTATACTAGTCATGATGAGCTGTTACTTCCGAGTTCGTGACAGTTTTGCTGTGATAGTCCATACGATGGGTTTTCCAGCTAACGCCCTGCAAAGAGCTTTTCTGCAGTGGTTTTTCCCTCAGTATGTCTATGGACTTTCCTTCTGCTATCCTCCAGTGCCAAAGGGATCTTTGGGTGGGCTCTCCTAACGTCCACAGCGGCACACTCCATAATGATTCCCCTTCAATGGGGCTTTCCCTACGCCACCAGTGAAGAATACTAGAGAGGGGTGAAGTTTACCCCACTTCAGGGATTCCCTAACGTTCTGCTCTTCACAGATCCGTCAGCCCTGATGTTTGCTGAGGACTTGTTGCATTCTAAGTTTCTGACGCTTTCCTCGTGACGGACTTCATGGAATAAGCTTACTATCGAACGTTCCGCAGTGGGCTCCTTGCCTTAGGACATCCTTGCGGTGGGCACTCCCTCGGCTTGCTCCCGGGCAGTCGAATTCCGGCGTCACATCCAAGAAGTCGAGTGTGTCGAATTCGACTGCCCCGGAGTTTTCCTTGGCCCCACATATGCGGGCGGTATGCAGGCTTGGGGC
>JAJDMX020000669.1:0-11849 GCA_022345685.2 Nothomitra cinnamomea | reverse complement strand
AAATTGCCGAAATCCTGCTGTTTTCTATCCCACTTTTTCATTGCGACACAACGCACTAACATCTGATGTTAGTAAAATGGATCCTTAAGTATGGCCGACATGTCTGTAAGCTGTGCTACGAAGTCTGATCAAGAAATTCCAATGTGTTGCGGCTGTAAAAACCATATACTAGTCGCAGAAGCGATGGAATTGGACTTGGCCCGCAAATTTGGGTGGGGTAAAATAAATTTGTATCATCACGTTACTTGTATCATGACGCCACTACCTTACTTATTCTACGTACCGCAGGGATGATAACTAATTCATTTGGAAAGTCGGTTAGTCCAGGATGGGAAATACGCAGAAACAGGGTTGCATTGGGATTCGTGTGGGACTTGGCGCTGAGGCTGCCGTGATTTTTCGAGCAGGGATAAGGAGAGGCCCGCTACTACCACAAGTTCCTCAGCTTTAGCGTTTCTGCGTCGTGCGCCGCACTGACGACAAGGTCACGCGTACCCTTGATACGACTACTCCTTGGCTAGGTGACGAACACACTCATTCCTTTCTCCCAGCCACATTTAAGACTAACAATCCCTCAGGCGAATCTGCTGTTTGTATAAGCCCTCAATGTCGGCACTCGACAGACCCGTTGACCTCGCATTCACAAGAAGACTCCCGAAGATTGAGGTAAGTAAAACTTTCAGCCACGCCCTAGTATTAGCTGGGCTATTAGTTATTCCTATCTTCATCATCCCACACTCTAACTAGGTAGTCTACACGACAAGCAACCCTCGCATTAGTCTCCCCGAGGCTGCCAATTTATAGCTAATCTGGAGCCACTCATACTTAGCTTCACGCGCATCTAAGCGGCAGCGTATCTCGTGACTGCCTCCACGATATATGGGTGAAGAGAAAGGCCGTAGAACCGGGCCTAGGCCTCGTGGATCCACTCATCGCTCTACCGGCTGGCAAGGTGGATTACGATGTCCAAACGTAGCTCAGCCAGATAGACTTGTGCCGTGGGGGTAGCTAACCACAAGCCGCCTAGGTTTTTTCCACTGTTCGGGAACTATATCTACCATCTGTGCAGCAGCTTGGACAGCATCATACACTCCACTACTTCCGTCCTGCGAGACTTCCATGCCGATGGTTGTGTCTACCTCGAACTCCGTACAACTCCGCGCGCTATCCCTGCTCAGGGTATCTCGAAGGAGATATATGTCCAAACCATCCTGTCCTGTATCGACGAGTTCGAGCATAAGGATAAAATGCAGACTTACCTCATCCTAAGTATTGACAGGAGAAATACAGCTGAAGAGGCGGTGGAAGTGGTCGACCTCGCTATTTCTTACCAGTCCCACAGCGTGGTGGGCGTGGATCTGTGTGGTGACCCATCGAAAGGCAATCCAGCCAGTTTCCGTTCGGCATTTACGAAAGCAAAGGCCCATGGTCTGAAGATCACCCTGCACTTCGCAGAAATTCCAGCTTCAAGTACACAGGAGGAGCTGAAAACCCTACTGAGTTTTGGACCTGACAGACTAGGCCACGTGATATACGCCCCCGATGCCGCCAAAGAGGAAGTCATCCGTAGAAAGCTTGGCCTTGAGCTCTGTCTATCGTGTAATATACACGCGAGCCTCGTTTCTGGGGCGTTTGCGTCGCACCATTTCGGCTATTGGAAGGATATGTCTTGTCCTGTTGTCCTTTGCGTAAGCTAGCCTCAGAATTACCGCCTACGGGGAAGTAGAGAATTCAGATTGCTAACATGATGGAAAAACTAAGACGGACGACGTTGGTGTCTTCAAGAGTCCGCTTTCAAATGAGTACCTATTGGCTGCCGTGCACTTTGGCCTCGATCGTAGGGGTTTGATTGAATTAGCTGTAAGGGGCGTTGACGCAATTTTTGGAGATGAGACGGACAAGGAGAGGGTTCGGGATTTCTTGAAGAAATTTGAGGAAGTTGAGGGGGTGTAGGCTGGGTTTTGAGGAAAGAGGGAGGTATAGCATAGTGACTGGGTGTGTGAATTTAATTTCGAAAACCATAGCGGATGCTCAAGAACAATAGGTATTCGCTCTGAGTTGTAAGGTAATACCATTGTAGAGAAGTGGGTTGAATAACATAATACAACACCCCGTAGCTACGGAAGTCCTCAACTAGGTTGAATCAGAAGTCTGGTATTATCTACTAACAACATTCCATCGCACTACTCTCACTCCGTCCTTTTCCCTAGAGTTTTGGTATTGCATTTCTACACGTGGCGGTACCGAGAAACTTTCCCTGACGTAAGCGCGAGGAAAAGTTGATCCTTCGTCATTCTTACGCCATATCTCCTGTTGAAATTATCCACTAATTCGAACAGGTTTGGTAGAGCGTCGAATTGATCAAAACACCAATTGCGTTGCTCGGGAGTGAGTTCCATCTTGAACTAGTTTAGTAGAAGTATGTAATAGCGGTAACCCTTGCGATTGGCCAAGGTTGAATGTACGCTCTATCGCAAGTGCGGAGTGTGGGGGTGGGAGGGTTGACAGGAGAATTAAGAAAAAAGGTAGGGGCATATATTGGCTATGGTGGACAAAGAGTGGACAGTGTCCCTAACGTCACAGACAGCCGTCCAGGCCAAGTTCATGTCCAGTCTGGGGTGGCCAACTGAACAAGGTATGGCAGGCCAGCTCCGTGGACCGAACCTGAACCGGGCCTGGACAGGTCTCACCTAGTATTAAGTCCACACAACCCAATTGCAGAGAATTTGGAAGATGAGAATCCAGCTAGAGCCCCCTTCCTACAATTGAAATTTAGCCAACTAGAAGCAAGATGGACGAGAATATTGACTGCAGCGAGTTGTTTCGTGAATATAGCTTCACTCCACCTCCTCCAGGGCATCCAGTATTCCGTTACCTCCAGCCCCAACTCATCTAGCATCTTCCGATCGGAGCCAGTAATACTTGGCTCTAGTCTGTCGGATGCTGGAACGTCTCATGCAACATGTTAAGACTTAGAAGATCTTCAGCCCCACCCAAACAGAGAGGAGATGGCGAAATGGCCTTGAGTAAGAATATATGGATCAGAAGGCAGCAAAGGTTGTAGCACTTATTGAAGATGCTCGAAGTGTATTTATGTCTATCCCTAATCTAGTTATATCACGAGATGGCTAAACTAAGGCGGACGTGATCTCCCTGCGGACGCAACAAGGAGTATCTATGCCAAGGCACCTAAGCACCGAATTCATCAACAGAAGGCTAAGTCAAAAACACCCATCGCCACCTACTACGAGGAGCCATTACTTTGCCACCAGAAATTATGAAACAGATGATAACGTAGTGGGCCATCACCCCAACCACCTTTAGACTTTTGAAGACCCATATCTAAGAGCGCTATTAAAATCCCAAAGATCAAATTACTGGGTGTTGTGAGTAGTGCCTAAGAGGCGCTCGTAACTATAGGCAACACTCAAGGTGATGACTTCGTCATCACCGAAATCATTCCCTTTAACGGCGCTGCCTACCATCAGGCACCACACATGCTCTCGGTAAAGGAGGCTTACAGTCGCTCTTTTACATAGTCGTTCTACATAGCTAAATCTAAGCATTCGCTACCCCTACACGTAGCGTCCGCTACAACATTGGGCTTGATTAGTCAGTTAGATCAGTAATATCCGCAAAGATAACAGAAAAAATTGGTTCTTCACCCTCCAGGCCCAAACTTCAACTAGTTGCCGCTCTCTTGTCTCGTTATCCCATCTCACTAACGACTACGTTTCTCAGTATATCTCCTCCAATCCTGCAACGTCGTAATTTGTTTGAAATCGCTCGTTGGGGTGCTGGGTTGGCCCGGAGCCCCCTCTCCAATTCTGCCGCGCTAAAAATTGTTTCAAACCTTTCTCTGAAGTGTTTCACAAATACCTCTCTCCAGGACGTAGCGAGCATGTAGAGATGAAGGAATTGAAATTTTTCTCTTGTTAGTGTTGGACGGAACGGTTATCGATTGAACATGGCCCCTTCGGGGCCATATATAGACAGTGGTGGCGATGCCGCTGACGCGGCCATCGCCACTACTTGCCACCACCATGATGCGGCAGAGGCGATTTCCAACAGTTAGTGCCATATTGGGTAATTGTGAAGATGACGATTGAAGTAGAAGTGGCAGTGGTAGAATAGATGTGAATGTGTTAAAAAGACGAGTGAAGTTTCAGTCGTCTGAATGATGGGAAAGAGGGTGTATTATATAGGGGATCTATGATGGCATGGAAGAGTGAATAGACATTGGATCAAAGAGTCAAAAGATAACTTTATTGGTACTGTAAGTACATAAATACAGTTAGTAGAGTGAATAGGATCAGGAGAATGGCGAGTGACCGGCAGACCCGCGGATTTTCATAGCACGGGGTGGACCTTCTGAGAAAGGAATAGAAGCATGAAGAATCATTTCCGTGTCACAGTGGGTAGTGATGCCAAACCATCTAGTGTTTCAGACCCGCTAATTTAGATCCACATTCAGTTCAACAAGCGAGCACTTTGTAGCAACCTAACCCTAGACTTGGCTGAGCTTGCCGCTAGCCTTGCTAGCCTAGCTAGCACTACCGTACAAACAGGGGTTATGACGCACCACGGGTTATGACCCATTTTTTGATTTTCGTGAATATGATGCTAGGGACGGAGTTGACAAATAAAACTAAGTATAAACTTAATGGCGTAGGGTCTGAAGAATATCTGATGGTGTTCATTGGATCTATTTTGCTTCCGATTGTGGCATTGTGTCTGCAAGGGTCGCTAGTAGAAAACAGCTCGATTTTTAGCCACAGCTGTATACACTAATGAATTAACTTCCAATGTAGTTATATTATTTTTAAGTTCATTGTGGTTTATGGTTTTGGTGTCTATTTGGTTGTGCAGCGGGTGGTTGTTGAAATCATTAATTTTGTGAGTGATTCCGGGGCGGTTTTTGGCTGAAATCCTTGGCCTAGAGTCCATAACTGCTTAAGGCCATTATTTAACAGTATATACCCAGTAAGTGTACTCAATGTAAGGATTCAATATATAATTCTCAGAGTTGCAACCCATCTGATCAGGTTTATTGGGTGAAATGAGGTACTCCCCATCACCCTACCACCTATAACCCTACAACGGTGGCAGCTTGTAGTCATCACCAATTACTTCAAAATTATTCAATGCATGAGGAAGGATTAGTTATATCGCAGGGCTGTTAAATCGTGAGCAGCCTGGAAATGGTAGGCGCGGGAAAAAAAAATTGGGTCGTAACCCGTGGTGCTTCATAACCCCTGTTTGTACGGTACCAGCAGTGTTGGTCTATACGAGTTTGTCATACAATTTACGTTAGCGTGGGGGTTGCCCCAGCTTTGTTCAGCAAAAACTTCAACCAACTCTACCTATACACCATATAATGCCCAACAATACCGCTAGTCTAACTATCCCGAGATAAGGTTGGTTCATGGCGGCTGCCATTTGGCCTATCGCACTGTCTTGTCAGTAGACGGATCCATGAACCCCAAGACACCCCCATCGACACCAACTCCCACAGCCTTTAGAGCCCCACACTATTCCACACATTCCTATCTAATATCCACACCCAAGAAGTCACCAAGAGTATGAAAAGCCTTCGCTGAAACCCGGCCAGGAAATAACAACGGATTGGCTACCCAAATGACTGAGGAATGTGGACTCCGGACAACAAAGTTCTGACACTGTGGGCCGACGTGACAGTAGAGCAGGTTTATTTTCATTTTCTATATAGTATATACAAACTTTGAGCTTTGGGATTATTTATGGAGTTCAGTTCCTAATATACTTACTCTTGTGGTTGGTGCCTGCGCATTGCTCGGAAGCAGTGCTGCCGTCGGCATCAGTAGTTAGTATCCGGGCATAATCATGCCCGGATGCTTACTATCCGGACACCTTCAACAGTGCTTCCGAGGGCCCAAGCAACACCGGCATCAATATAAAAGGCTAGGTAAAATCCTATGTAGAATTAATTAGTAGTCGCGTTAAGTAGTCGTTCAACTAGAGTTAAATCAAGCCTTCGTTTGTGGTAGAATCGACTATGTTCGAGGATGAAATGTAGGTAAGAAACTATTATAATTGAAAGCGACAACTAACTACGTGCTACATAGGGGTTCTAGCCGGCTTATATGTTGCGGCCAGCGGTGCTCAGGCCTTCGGGTCATGGGCTTCCGGGCATGGCTATGCCGGAAGCCTCTGGAGCCGATGAGAGCCTCCGGATCATGGGCTTCCGGGCATGACTATGCCCGGAGGCTCCTGGTGCTGGTGGCACTGCCACGGCCGGAGCGCAGGCACCTACCACAACATCGTTTCTACTCAAAGCTCCAACACTTACGACAATACGAGTATATAGTTAAGTAATGATTTGGCAGCAGACGTGGCCATCCACTTCGCATCCACCACCTCATCTCCACAACTTAAGCTCTGCTACAGCGCGACACCTATCTCATTCACTCCAACCCCATACGCCCTCTTCAACCCCCGCGAACTCAACTTGAGAGGTACAGGTGGTAGTGGTTTCCAAACACTATCCTTTAGAGGTAGTGGCGGTAACGGCTTCCAAACAATCTCGTCGCCTGGTGTTGCAACAACAACAACGAGCTCAAATCCTGTATCTCTTGGCTCAGCGACCATAACAATCTCTTCGAGCCTTGTAGCCGACGCAGCAACGTTCGCTCTCCAGGCGCTCAACCTCCGTTCTAGCCGCTGGCGTTTACGGCGATCGCGCCAGTTTCGGTAGCAGTCCCAAATGCCGAAGGAGACCGCTATGAGGAAACATAGGCCCATGATTATGCCGACGACTGCGCGGGAAGAGAAGGTCATGACGCCTAAAGAGGTGCATTAGCAAACGAGACTCCTGACTTGATGGCGAGAGCTGAACCTTGATAAAATTGAAGATCGCCAAGAACGTGACCCTCAAGGCACTGACGCGGCAAAACAGTGCAAAAGGGGCCTAAACTTCTTCCCGAATGGATTGTGTGGCTCCATCTAGCGTATTGGCCAACATGACGCTAAAAGCTGAGGCCGTTAACCGAGTCCAAGAGGAGAGATTGAGAGTCTTTAGAGATGGTGCTCGTCGATTTTGGGTACAATTGTAGGGAGAGTTGGAGATGAATGTGGATGTCGATGGATAAGAACTTCTTCAGCCAAAGATTAGGAGACGAAGATTAGATGGTGAAAACCTAGCAGCGTTTCGAGCTTTAGCATAAATTGAGCGACAGGAAACTAGTGAGTTCGCTCGGTAGGTGGCGCTGGAAAGCGGGAAGGGCGCCTTATATCAAGGGCTATAGGCTACACGTCAGCCGTTTGTTTAGCTTGAAAAGGAGAGTTGTGATTTCGGTACAGCCACCGAGACGATTGGCGCGGCCGCCAGATCGTCGCGGCACATTGCCAGGGTAACACACCACCGAGAAACCTCGCGGTGCTTTCTCGAAACGGATCTGAGGTCAGATTTCGCCACGAAACATTGCGCAAGGGTCCTAATTAGTTATCTCATCGCCTACAGTCTTGGCCGAACTTGGCTAAAAATGTTGGAATTACGTGGAGTCGGTTGTTGCGCGGAATGGTGTAGCAGGCTCACCTAGCACCCCGTTTTACCGAAGCTTAGGCGGAGCGCGCAAATAACAATACTACAATACTATAATCAGTCCGAACTCCGAGCCTGCTTGAAAAAGAACTGCAGAAACAGCCGCGAAATATTGCTGTAACTGTAGAAATCACTAAATTCTCACAGCTTCGCTGTGCTTGTCAATGTTGGTCATTACTGGTGAACTTGGCATTGGTCCGCGAGAATCCTTTTCGGCCCCACGAAAAAGCCACTGCGGCTGCACGATGGCACAACACACACTACAAACGCCAGGATTCCCCGCTAAGCCTGTATTAGGCTGGATTTTGGGTCTTACCACTGCCCGAGCCAAAACCGGAAAAGGCAGTGCCGCTAAGCGAATGCTGAGGCTGTCCCACCCACTAAACTTGGGAGTAGGCGATTCGGCAGCGACTTGTAGGAAGTCACGAAGAGAACCCTCTAGGATTAGGTTGCAGTTCCAAAACGAAGATGGAGTAGGAAATCCAGAGCTGTTATATCTATCGAATCGTTTTGAGGGATATTGTTGGGGAGTTTGGATTGGACGTTCACGTGGGTAGGAGTTGGGCGAACGTTTGGGGGAGGCTTATTTACGGGATGTTTGTGTTGAGTCAGCCTAGCCTCAGCTAAGCCTTCGCCTAAAGCGACCCGCACCGAGGAGTCGGGTGATGTTCCGGGGCGAAGTGTTTCAACATCATCCAAACTTCAGTCTACGACATGCCCGATGCTTCCGTAGCCGCTTAGTGGCATCGCGTTTTCGCTTTACGGGATACCCCTGTTGCTGTTTTGAGATGTGGCAGTACCGAAACCCGAATAGGGCTGGATCGATCCCTTTGGATCATGGTTGTTCGGCAGTGCAGAATACCGCCCGTTTTGAGGGGTTGCAATCGACCCCACAGATCCTTCAGGATGGGATATTACAAGCATCTCTAGACACCTAAAGGAAGTACGGTTTGTCTTACAATTACGTGATTCATACCTATCTACCCTCCGTTTCTCGGAGGGCCTGCTCCGACGCTGCCGCCAATTGGAGTTCTAAGTCAACCCTCGACGCAGTTTCAAACCGCGGCGTGTGGCTAATGCGCCAAGTTGATGACCTTATTTCCGCCCTGTAAACCCCGAAGCTTTTCAATGTACATTACCGCCTCCGTGAAGCGGGAGTTACAATTGGACTTAAGTTTATTGCATCGGACTATGTCTCTGATGGCTAAAATAGTTAACTATCGCATATTGTATCAATTGTCGATGAGGCGCTGCCAGCTTCTAAGCTTTTTCTAGTTAGTATCATCGCAGCAGGCTAGATGACATGTAAAAGCCATTTCTAACTAGATATGGGGGATGGCGCCTTGAGGCGTCACGTGAGAGTCAATTTCGCTGATGCTCTTCATTCATTCCCGGCGTTGCTGCTACGGAATCGAGCTTAAAATCTCGCTCATTTCCGTTGTGTACCACGGACAGTCGATCAATAAATTCGTCCAGCACTAGTTAGAGCATGACTCCGAACAGTTTCAGCTTTATGTTGGAAGATGCTTCAAGATGCCGTAAAGAATGTTTTCCGGCATTAAGGAAGGCTGGAGGGGACTGTCGATAAACCGAGATAGCACATATACGCAGGGTCCTTGAAGATTAGCTGTGGTAATAGCGACCATTATTTACAGCCGCGCTGGGATAGGCTTACACGATGTGTACGTCGGCGCTGTCGTTAGCTCGCCACGCAGGCGCTTGGTGGGACTTACGTTGACGTGTTCGTCAAGAGGTTTGTTGACGACTGCGCTGGAACGGGTATGACTGTGGTGGCGGAGGTTAAACGTAAATTTAATGCGTGCAAGATTTATACAATTATTCAAGGCTGCTATGTGGCCTCAGGGGCGATACATTAGGTGATTTTAGCGTAGTAGTCGGTTTGATTCATCCTAGCTCAACCCCCTTACTTACGAGCCGTTTCTACCAATTTCTCCCACGATGTATTCAGCCACTTAAATATGTACTTAGGTCCTGCAAGCTCGAAAACAGGCGCATTTTTAAAATCCGGGATTGTAGGGTCAGCTCTGAATTCTAACAACCGCTTCATGATACGCGCTGACTTTTCTGTCGTCGACGTAGCAATGAGATGCAAAGCTGTTCGCCCTGTCCTGTCTCTGACATTTGTGTCTGCTCCATTTTCAAGTAATATTTGGGCTATCTCCAAACTTTTCTTTGCTGCTCGATGCAAGGCGGTCTGTCCATGGCCAGTTGTTGCGTTCACGTCTGCTCCGCACTAGATGAGCTACCGACATGTCTCCGCATAGCCGTGGTCTGTGTTGTAGAATCGAGTGTATGTACGAGGGCAAAAGCTAGGTAAGGAACGACTATATTAAAGAGCGACTACTAACTACTTGCTACATAGGATTCTAGCCGGCTTATATGTTGCGGAGCCAGTGGTGCTTTGGCCTTCGGGCTATGGCCTTCCGGCCATGGCCATGCCGGAAGCCTCTAGAGCCGGTGAGAGCCTCCGGATCATGGACTTCCAGGCATAGCCAGGCCAGAAGCCCCTAGAGCCGGCGGCGGCACTGCCGCAGAGCAGCGTGCGGGCACTAAACACAACAGTCTGCAGCAAGATGTAACGGGGTTCACGCACCCTGTGTCGCTATGTTTGAGTTTACCCTATCAACCAGCAGTCGGATCACCTCCTGCCTACCACACGCTACAGCCTGATATAGAGGAGTCCGATTGTTACGTCCTTTGGCATTGCGATCGGCCCATGCTCAATCAGAAGTCGGGCTACATTGGTGGAGGCCAGTTGTGATGCCATATGTGTTGTGGTTGGTGCCTGCGCGTCGTCCTGTAGCAGCGCCACCACCGGCAGCAGGAGCTTCCGAGCAGAGCCATACCCGGAAGGCCTGAGCACCTCTGGCCACACATATAAGCCGGCTAGAATCCTATGTAGCAAGCAGTTAGCAGTCGCTCTTTAATATAGTTGTTTTCTTACCTAGCTTTCGCCCTCGTACACTCCATTCTACAACAATATGCAGAGGCGTCCATCCATCAGGATCCCGCGCGTTCACTTCTGCTTCATGCCTAATCAGGACTCGGGCTGCCTCTGTCTCTACCAAGTTCCCACCTGCAGCAAGATGCAGAGGGGTTTTTTGGCTGGCTTGCCGTGCCCCGACGTCTGCTCCGTGCTCAATCAGAAGCTGGACTGTCTTTGCTGAGCCATACCGCGCTGCGGTATGTAGAGGGGTCTCTCTGTAAACATTAGTGTACTCCATGCCTGCTCCACGATCAATCAACAGCAGGACTATATTTGCCAAGTCTTTACTTGCAGCAAGATATAGAGGAGCCAATCCACCTTCCTTCACGTTCACGTCCGCTCCATGCTCAATTAGGAGCAAAACTGTTTCTGCTGAGCCACTCAGTATTGCCTCCAGTAGAGTTGTTTGTCTATACGCCCCTCCCACGTTCACGTCTGCTCCATACTCAATTAGTAGCCGGACAATCTCTACAAAACCTTTCCTCGCTGCGCTGCATAGAGGGTTAGAGTCGCTGCCTCTTCCTGCGTTGGGATCCGCTCCGCGCTCCAGCAGTAGGAGAGTCGCGTCGGCTAAATTATTGTTGACCGCAGTGCTTATTGCAGAATTACCACCTGAGTCGCCATTACCCCAACCCGCCCCAGCGTCTATGGTGGCAGCGATACTTTGAATATCAAGCGCCGATAGAGCTTCGAGTAGAAGTTCGTTAACATCTTTGGCTCGAAGTACGACACGCGCGTTACCGTTGAGTTATAGATTTGAGAGTTTATCGGTGGTGTACTCAAGGTCTCCGATATGAATACGCTCGTGTTGCCGAAGCGCACTTGCGGTACTGAACCCAAGGCCAGAATAGTGACAAGATGAAACGCTACATTTGTATGATGGTGGTTCGTGGGATTCGGTGTGAAGGTCTCTTTCTGGTTTTGACGGAAATCCTATTGTAAAATAACCGCACGACCTGGTTGTACACTTGAACAAATTGACTCCGTAGGAGTTTCGCAGGCCCTCCAAGGGGTCCCGGTCCGATGTTTTGGTCATCATGGCAACCAACAGCTCCACTCGCTTCCAGAAGTACGCAACAAACTCGCCAAGTCTGAGTGGATCTGAAAGCGACTCAATATTAAATTTTCTAATTTAAACGGGAAATTTTTCACAGCCTTTAATATATCCAGAAGATTGACCCTGTGATTTGTACAGCGGGTATCAATAAGTGAGGGAACGAATCGTGAAGCGAAACCCGCGGAGGGCTATTAGATATTACAATG
>JAJDMX020000668.1:0-11882 GCA_022345685.2 Nothomitra cinnamomea | reverse complement strand
GCGCTTCAAAACGCACCTACTCCCGAATCTGTGCGATGTCGGGGGCTCCACAGGACCCGACTCAGGACCCGACTTGGATTCTCTTTTTCCCACGGCTAAGCGAGGCGAGGCGGGCGACCTGATTGGCCCATTTCCAGGACCCGACTCAGGTCCTGGCCAGAATAAAACATAGAGAACGAATGGCACTTGCCGTAGGAACATGGGGGCTGGAACAGGGGTTTGTGTAATCAGTGCCCTCAGTGCTGAAAGCGCAACTCATGGCAACTCAATAAATCACCTACACCCCTGTCAAGGCAACAACCTCAGCTAGCCACACTACTGTCAAGTAGTTTAGCCAGGAAGCGACCAGCCAACAGGAACCATCATGACCTACAGACGGTCAACTGTTGGTCGTGAGGGAAGGGCTAAGAGAGCTGAAAAACACTTAGCAGCTAAAGGATATATCAGTTGAATATAGTGGGCAGCTTGGGTATGAAGGGAAAGTCGTGAGTTATAATGACTCAGATTTCATTAGTAGACTCGGTATGAGTCGAATGTGAGTCATGCTGAGAAAAGAATACCTCAAGTGATATAAGTCACTTGTTAGCAAGTAGCCAAGAGATTAGTAAAGAGGCAGCTATAAATATAGTATTAGGATTTCAGGGAAAGCATCTTTCCTTTTCTCTTTACTGAAAGTCTTATTAGTTTAGCAATATAAGCTTTGTACCAAGAATTATTACTTAAAATATCTTTTGATATAAGTTACAGTAAGACCGTTTCACTATTTCAGTATACGAGACTAATATATCTATCCCATAGTCACCCCCAGAATGCCATATCATATACCTGAATGCTAAGACAAACTAGGAGACAAGACATCATCAGAGTCAGATCATCACAAGCATATTCAATAGATGTTAATAATTTGCCTTTTTTTGCCTTAACTCAATGTTCAGTTGACTTTAGTCGCTTATTTATAATAATGTAGGCCTTCTTGCTGTCTCCAAGTGTAAAGCCAGTTTCATCTATATTGCATATATTGCCTGAAATAGACTTATATTTGTCGAAGTTTTCACAGTATCAATCAAACTACTCCTTAAAAGTTTCTGATATATAAGTAGTATATCTTGGCTTTTTAATTGGTTCTATTAGCAGTTCTTTAAGATCTAGATATTGCTTAATAAATCAGGAAGGTCAATTGTGACTGGTAAGGTATGTCAAAATAGTGTTGCATTCAGAAATGTTGATGTGACTAAAAATAAGGTGTCAAGTTATGTCTCCAAGCTCTTTGGGCTAGATAGGAAACTCACTGCTGTACAACTTCTTTATCCACTGGATTAGGGGCTCCTTTTTGGCAGAAGTACCAGCTTGATAAACTATATGTGAGTCACAATAAGATTAACTACTCTTTAAATGATAAATCAAAATAAGGTGCAAAACCTCTGTATCTTGAGATGCAGAACGAATAGACTTGTATTTCTGGCTTTTTAGGCCATCAAGAGCCTTCCGAATATTGGCTTTATGATTTATTAAAGTAACAGAGGTGTCACTCTGTTAAGGCAAATTTTATAAGGGGTTGAAAATTCTAGTATTACTTCTGAATTTGGCATGGTTAAACTTGCAGGTTCAATCAAAGTTCTGTTAATTAACTTTATCTATCTACTTACTTTAACTTAGTTAGTTACATCTGCATTACGACAATGCAGAATTATCTAGTAGCATTCTTGTAGGTGAGTTACTCTACAACTGAACTATTGGATCCCCAGCATAGGACTTCTCCTATAGTCTGCTCAAGCTTCACAAGCCAGAGGGTAAAGCTGTCATCAAATAAAGTTTATCAGCTCAGGGTCGCCAGGTGCTCACGCTCATCCTCCGCACCACACCCTCCTCCTGCAGCACCATAACTCCCAAACTCATAGCTTTGTATCTATAGAAGCATTGTGCTGTAGATGATGTAAAGGTAGAACTTTAGTGGGAAATAGTGCTGTGTGTGTTTGGGAGATATGTATTTAGTTATTTAGTGTAGTCAGTGGAGATTTGGCTGTGTCAATGGATTCATAAATGAAGCAAATGTTAAAGGCAGTGGGGAGAAAGGAGCATAGGTACAAGTGTAAGAGTTTGTTTGTATAAGTATGGTGGGGGCTGAGGGGGTAGAGATGAAGGGGTAGAGTTTTAATGATAAGGTGAATAATGTAGTAGTGATAACTTATTAGGCAGAAATGACCTATTTGATGAAATCTTCTCTACTTGAGATTCTCCATAGAACTAAGAAAGCAAGAACTATAAAGAGCTGCACGCCGAACAGGTGTAATAAAATATTTACTGTCATTAATCGATACTTCTATATATATATTAATGATAACAGAGATGATTTCACCTGATTGTTGCACAAGTAAGCTAAGCTCCTAAAATATTCCTAGACAATATTGAAACTTAGCTTACAAGACCTCTAAAATACTTTCAGAGCATATCCACAAGAGTAAGACTTACCGGTACCTAGTAAGAAGATGTTCATTTTTTCTGCATTTTGTCAATTCAATTATAAGAGAATGATTATAATAAACTTATAGCAATAACAAAGCAGATTCTATATAATAGAGGTCTGAATATAGGCTCTATATAGTTCTTATATCTGTGAGAGATTAAGAGAGCCAAGAATATGAGTCCTAGAATATAGCTTACTAACTCACCTTGCTTTGAGTGCCTGGAGTGCCATATGGCCCATACCCTTAGAATATAGCCTGTCTTCTAACCTACATAGTACTTGAAGTATTAACTGGCTTTTCAATATATTAATATTCTGTCCAATCATATTACAGTTTCAAAGTTCTGTGTGCCGTGGCAAGTTGTGCAACAAACTTATTATATTATAACAATACTATAAGAATATAACATATAAGAAGAGAAGAGAAAAGAAAGTTATCTTATCAGTCTCTGAAAGCTATATTTATATTCAAGTTCTCTTTACCCCTATTATATAGCTTATTGCATAATAGTTGTGCAATATTTGAGCAATAATGAAATATTACTTAATCCTAATATTGTCCCAATTTAACTACATGACTCATGTTACCCAATAATAAAATTTTATAACATATTAGCGATAACTGAGCAATACCTTTACAAGAGTTACTTAGTTATTGCTTGCATATGACTCAACTTTTCATGTAATTATTAAGCTGCTCACACTTCCCAGGGTGACTTATTTCTTAGTTATTATTTTATGTATATAACCTGAGACTTAAAACTCCAATATATCTTAAAGTTAGCCCTATATCTCTATTTGTCACAGACATCCCAAGCTGCATTAGAAATGCTATAGACACGAGAGTGGTACTGGAACCATTGGACTAGATCGTTAATTTATAGAACATGGATAGCTCGAATAGTTTGGCAAGGATGAACTGAATACAAGAATAGACAGTACTTTCCATAAACAAGTGGAGTCCGAAGCAGGAGTTTACGCAATTAGCACTCTCAGCGTTAAGAGCATAACCCATAGCAACTTAATAAATCACCCATATCCCGATCAAGGCAGTAACCTCAGCCAGCCACACGACTGCCAAGTGGCCCAGCCAGGAAATAACCAGCCAACAGGAACCATTATAACTGACTGACAGAAGGTCATTGGTTGTGGGTAAAAAACTAGGAAAGGTGAAGAACACTTGGCAGCTGAAGAACACATCAGTTGGGTGTAGTGGGCAGCTCGGGTATAGATGGAGAGTTATAAGTCACGATGACTCATATTTCATTACTGAACTCAGCATGAGTTAGATATGAATTATGCTAAGAGAAAAACATCTTGAAGTAGTATGAGTTATTAGTTAGCAGGCAGCTAAGAGATCAGTGAAGAAGTAGCTATAAATATAGCATTGAAATCTCAGAGGAAGCATCTTTCCTTTCCTTTTCACTGAAAGTCTTGTTAGTTTAGCAATATAAGCTTTGTACCAAGAATCATCGCCTAAAGATATTCTTTGATATAGTTAAAACAGGACTGTTTCGCTATCTCAGTATACGGAACTAATACATTTGTCTCATGGTCACCCAAAGAATGCCATACTGTATACCTGAACACCAAGACAAACTAAGGAGACAAGACCTCATTGGAGTTAGATCATCACACCATTAAACCTTAAGCTCATAGCTACTCCCTAGGGGCCTTACTAATCTCCTTTCTAACCTAGGCTCTGGCAATGTCGTAACTAGCTGATCATGATCCTAATAATATAGCACAGGGTGAGTTATGGCATTAAGTTACCATACTTAATACTTGTTACACAGATAAGACAGTCTGCACAGTATCGTTTTCAATAACTATACCTCAGATGAAGTTGCTTCCATAGTATAATGTGAATCTCTAGAGGGTGAAAAATGCAGTTATGGCTCAGCAGCAGTATACCATCGTCCTGCATATAGTTAGCACGTTGAGAGATACATATATATAAATTCAGGAAGCTACCTCTCCCAGAAACAACGATTAGTTCTACACTAGAAATCAATGTTTTTAAGCCATTGAAATTCAGTCTATTACATATAGTAGTGCTAAGCCTCTATATACTGTTGACTCTTATCTTTGAACCTTGTGATGTCACTACGATAGCGCCTAGCATTCGGTCTAATATCGTTTACACTGTTTTAATAATCTGAAAAGAGTTAGCTTTAGAACTGGCTTTAACAGTTTCACCTCTTTCAATCCCACTATATCTTTCTCCTACATTAATATTGTAGGTAAAATATGTTCTTAGTATTTCTTTCCCTAAATCTATTATTTTGCCACTACTGGGTCGATAGCAACTATAGCAGCCATATTAGTTTTCTGACTTTATAGACTCAGTCTTCTTTCTGCAAATTATAGGCCAACAATCTCTCTATAGTCTGATACTTGAGATTGTTATATGTTAAGTCGGAAATAATTTATGATACCTTAATATCTATATCGATGCTGAAATATAGTCTTGCCCTATCCTTCCCCAAATCTATTCCCCTGTCATTATTAGATTACTGGTACCTATGATAGCCATTTCATTTTCCTAACTCCATGGATTTAGTTCACTTTTCACCAGTTATAAGTTGATAGTCTTTTCATAACCTAGTACTCAAGATTACTGTATGATAGGTTATAAATGATTTACAACAATTTTAGTCCAATTAGCTTGAAAGTAGAATAGTCAGATTTGTCTTATTGAGATGCATCTTTTGGTCTAGCTCTCAAAATATTAGCACTAGTGATTGATGTTCTACATAGCTATTACATCTATATATCTCTAATTTTAGTGGGGTACGTCTTTGGTAAGGCATTTTCGCTTCTAGGGGCTCTCAGCGCCGAGCTAATTACTAAGTGGAGCAGCCACACCTACTGAGTCTCCCAGAGCCCCGCAAGAACTGCAAATATTTGCGCTCACATTTGGGCAATAACAAAATGTTCTATTGAATCGCAGAGACCTTTATTGAAATTGCCTTGTTAGCTTGAGTAAAAATTATATCTTATTTATTTTTTGTCAACATTCTTAACCTGCACAAGTTATTGTTCAGTATGGCTGTTAAATGGGTGGCAGCCAAAAATTTTGATGAGGTGACAAGGTTGCTATCAAAATGCATACATTGCCTATTTAAGGCAATTGATATACTGTCTCCATTCTTGAATAGACAATGTACATATTCTTGACCTAGTCAATTAGTTATGTACACATTCTAAAATGAGCTGTATTCATTTCAAGCCCACTTTAGAATTTTGAGAAAAATGAAAATGAAACATCAAAACAATAGCAATTCTGCAACAGAATAGCTCAGCAATTAGCCAAGATAATTAAATTTCAAGATATTTGTTTTTTTTGCAGTGCCTAGTTCTATAATTTGTGTAATTTTTACATAGTTATACTTTTATTCAGTGGTTATAGGTTCTTCATCTGTTGTGATAAATTATTTATGAAAATATTTAAAGTATTTGGGGGGAGGACTTTAGCTGTAACATTCTTGTTAAACAAGTTTACTGTATTATATATAATTAAAATGCTAGTTGAAAAAGAAGAATAGTATAGTTAAGAAGTAACTAAGCTCTACTATTTTTGCTGTTAATACTTTTTTTAGTTTTTACAACTAGTTTCTACTTTGACTTCAATAGTTGTATGATAGTTTTGGAAAGTATTATATATATTTAAATATATATAAATAAGTAAAACTATAATTCTCAGAAAAGATACTTCTTTTTTGAGAAATCTGCTTAACTTAGCATAGAGTTATTATAACTATATAGTTGACCAATTAAGAATTACTAATTTTTAATCAGTCAATTTTTTTTCAAGTTTTTTCTATAAGTATTGTATAAATTTTAGTTAGTTACTACTCACTTATGCAATGAATATTATATGAATTGAGGGTAGTGTCTACTTGAATATACAATAAGTATTATATGAATCAGGTAAGATAAGCAAGTCTTCCTTATTAAAAGAAAGAGTATTAGTTGAGATCATCAACTTTTAACCTGTGTATAGCCTTGAACCTTAGAACTATATTGTCATGAATATCCTAAGCCTCATCAGAAATATCACAGCGACACTAAGGCCAAGCCTCGGCGACCCAGCTGCTGAGACAAGCAATGACCAAGTTGTTTCAGGCAATGCCAGTGGCACCGGCAGTACCTAGGTAAACAAACAAGAGAACGGGAAGTGTCACCAAAGCCTTTTAAACTTGATAAGTGGTCTACTGTAGATTGCCCATCAGTCAAAAACTCCTTATACATATACTATATTTATAGCGCCCTTCTAATAGCCCTATTACTACTGCCATTGACTTGTAAAAAGCTTGCCCTATGTGTACCGGCGACGAGAGGCTTATTGGTGGCCCTAGTACTCGCCTCCATAACCTCCTATTACTCTGCCTGTGACAATTCGGTGCCTGCATCCACCAATGAGTATACTCACTATCACAAGGAACACCACAGACACAGAAATGACACTGGTACCATTTGAATCAGATTGTGGACCTATAAGGTTAGGGATGGCATTTATAGCTTAGCAAGGATAAACCGAATAAGGATAGATAGTACTTGCCAAAGAAGAGTGGGGGCTGAAGCAGGGGTTCATGCAATCAGTGCTCTCAGCACTGGGAGCACAACCCATAACAACTCAGTAAATCACCTTCACCCCGATTAAGGTAATGATCTCAGCTAGCTACATAACTGCTAAACAGCCCAACTAAGAAGTAACTGACCAACAAAGACCACCACGACCTACAAACACAGAATCATTTGTCGTGAGAAGAGAATCAGGAGAGCTGAAAAACACTTGATAGCTAAAAGACATATCAACTAGGTATAGTGAGTAGCTCGAATATAAATAGAAGGTTATAAGTTACAGTGACTCAGGTTCTATTATTGGACTCGGTATAAGTCAAATGTAAGTTATGCTAATGAAAGAACATATCAAGTGGTATGAGTTGCCTGTTGGTGGCTAGCCAAGAGATCAGTAAAGAGGTAGCTATAAATATAGTGTTGGAATCTCAGGGAAAACGTCTTTCCTTCCCTCTTCATTAAATATCTTATTAGTTTAGTAATCAAGCTTCATACCAAGAATTATTGCCTAATATATCTTTTGATATAGTTGTAGTAGAACTGTTTCGCTATCCTAGTATACAGGACCAATATAACTGTTTCACAGTCACTCTCAAAACGCCTTGCCACGTACCTAAATACCTTGACAAATTAAAAAACAAGACCCTCTTAGAGTCAGATCATTACATATATGTATTCTGACTTTGGAATTGGAATTGCCATATTTGATTTACTTGGTATGTCTATTTCTGCCTAGAACCAACTATTTTTTCATTAAGGGAGATAACTTATTGTCACATATATCCTAAATCTCATTAGGAACACTATAGACACAGAAGCAGCACTGGTACTATAGAACCGAATCACAGACCTATAGGGATAAGAACAGCATGTACGGCTCAACAAGAATGAATTAAATACAAGGACAGATGATATATGCCATAGTTGAGTAGAAGTCAAAGCAGGAGTTCACACAATCAGTGCTCTCAACATTAAGAGCATGACTTGTGATAACTTAATAAATTACCTATACTCCAGTTAAGGCAATAATCCCAGCCAGCTACATGACTGCCAAGCAGCCTAGTCAGGAAGTGACTGACCAATAAGAACTATTATGATCTACAGGTGTAGAGCTATTAGTCATAAAAGTAAATACTAAGAGAGCTGAAGAATATTTAGTAGCTAGAAAACACATTAGCTAGGTGTAATGAGTAACTCAAGTATAGATAAAGAAGTTATAAGTCACGGACTTAGGTTTCGTTATTGAACTTGACATAAGTCAAGTGTAAGTTACGTTAAGAAAATAATACATTAAGTGGTATAAGTTGCTCATTGGCAAGTAGCCAAAAGATCAGTAAAGAGGTGACTATAAATATAGCATTAAGATCTCAGGGAAAGCATCTTCCCTTTTCTCTTCACTGAATGTCTTGTTAGTTTAGTAATAAAGCTTTGTACCAAGAATTATCACCCAAGATATTTTTCAATATAGTTGCAGTAAAACTGTTTCTCTATCTCAGTATATGGGACAAACATAACTGTTCCATAATTACCTTAAGAATATCTCACTGTATAGCTAAATACTTAGACAAACTAGGAGATAAGAACTCATTGAAGTCAACTCGTTATACTTATTGTTTTAATCATAACTTCAATTCTTCAAGTTGAATATAGAATCAATATAAATATTTCATGGTCATCTTGAGAATACTTCATTATATATCTGAACACCCAAACAAACTAGAAGATGAAAACCTGTCAAAGTCAGATCATTACACAAAAGTACTTTAAAAATGTTTCAATATTATCTTGTCTATTTTGATGGGGAAAGTTAATTTTGAGTTATTAGCCTCTTATATTATTATACTTCCATACTTCTTAGTAGTTTTTAAATTTTATATTATTTAAATAAGTTTATTAAGCTAATAAAGGTTTTTATTAAGTTTTATTATTATTATTTCTATAATAAATATATTATAATATTAGTATTTATTATTATAAGAATAAATTATACTATGTATATTATGGTATATATATTTTAGTTACCAAATTGGAAGTAGTTTAAATATTATAATTGAAATAGTAAAAAGATTATATATTACTTGTAATAGTATATAATTTCTGTTACTATAATATCAATTCAATTAAGCAATATTGGTAAAGTCACCTTATTAAAACTTCTATAATTAGTCTGCTTTACTAACTTTCAAATGCTGCAAGATAATAATAATAAGAGATAATTTATATCAGACTGTACTAATCGCTTTTTTCAATCCTAATTGACTATATTTGTCAGTTGCAAGTTTAGTAATTAAGGTATTGTTATTTAACTTAAAGGTTGAGTTCTTAACTGAGCTACAAACATCGTTTAATTGAGCCTTAGTGGTATTACCGGTGCCTTAACTTAATAATAAATTTGATTTTCTAGTAACTTAGTAGTATAATTCTACTTGTTACATTTCTTACTGCCTGAGGCCCCAACACACCATATCTAACATAGCAAGGCTGACTTCCACCATTGCAGTTGCTAGATTGGACTGATATGGCATAAGATGCAAAGCTCATGTCCATCTTATTATCATAAATATCCTGAGCCTTATCAGGAACACCATAGACATGAGAGTAGCATTAGTACTATTGAACTAAATTGTGGACCCATACGAACAAGGATGGCACACACAGCTCGGCAGGGATGAATTGAATATGAGGATGGATGGCACTTGCCATAGAGACGTAGAGGCTGGAACAGGGGTTTGTGTAATCACCGCTCTTAGTGTTAGGAGCATGACCTATGACAACTCAATAAATCACCTACATCCTTGTCAAGGTAATGACTTTAGCTAGCCACTCTATTGCTAAGGAGTCTAGCCAGAAAGCGACCGGTCAAGAGATTCGTGAAGAAGTAGTTATAAATATAGAGTTGAAATCTTAGGGAAAGCGTCTTTCCTTTCCTCTTCACTAAAAGTCTTATTAGTTTAGCAATATAAGCTTTGTATCAAGAATCATTGTTCAAAGATACCTTTTGATATAGTTGTAGCAGGATCGTTTCGCTATCTCAGTATACAAGACTAATATACTTGTCCCACGGTCACCCTAAGAATGCCACGCCATGTACCTAAATACTAAGACAAATTAGGAGACAAGACCCTACTAGAATCAGATCATCACACTTATTGTCTTTTCACTTTCCCCACTCCCATTAATGCTGGTGCCTAGAAAATCCTTGCTGGTCAAAGTATTCCTCTCTTTCTCACCTCTCACAGTTTAAATGGAGTGAGTTCATTATTTGTGCAGAAGATTACTCAATATGCCATGCTTTAACCACTTTAGGATATGGTAGGAGTACTACCTATTAAGCGAGCCATTTTGCCAAGTGAGCTGTTTTGCCAAGTGAGCCAAATTTTCATCGCCCCCCTCAAATATACCATAGACAATTAATACCATACTCAAATCAATGATATCAGGACTAAATAAAGAAGAATGCATGGTTCGTGCAATGGAAAACTTTCAAGTCAAGAAATTCTAATCAATTGCAACAGCTGCTAAGTATTGGAATGTCACTAAGTCCATCCTTGCTCATTGCATTCAAGACCACCCATCAGTCCTAATTACATATAAAGCTATTTATGCTGTATCCCCCAATGAGGAGCAGGCTCTAATTATATGGATCCGTCGCTGGTCTGCTAATGGCTTTCCTGTTTGTTATAATATTCTCTACAATATGGCTTAACATATCATATTTGCACAAGAGGGCACTGGGCGACACAAATTAGCAATAGCAAAGCTTCTTAACCATAATTGACCTTACCACTTTCTAAAACAATACAGTAACCTACAGTCCATTATTGTAAAACCACTAGAACAGTCTAGACATAATGTTTGTATACTAGAGAACTTAAAAGCTTAGTTTAATATCTATTATAACATAGTTAACGAACACTATCCGGAACCACATAATATTTACAATATTGATGAAACAGGATTTCGCATTGGCTCTACAACTAAAACCTATGTTATTATTGATAAAGAATAAAGATCTACTGGGTATTTGGGTGAGAGTGCTCGTGGTAAGGCTTTAACTGTTTTAGAATGTGGATATGCAGACAGAACAGCTATACCACCTTTTATTATTTTCAAGAGTGAAAACTTGCAAAGTACATGGATTTCAAACTCAGTACCCGATAACTGGATAGCTGCTACATCACCTAAAGGTTAAACAAGTAATATTCTAAGCCTAAACTGGTTAAAACGAAACTTTGAGCCCAATACTTAGGCTCAAGCGAAAGAAAAGTACAAAGTACTAATTCTTGATAGATATAGTAGTCACTTAACTGCAAACTTCATATCTTTCTATTAGAATTCTCGTATTATCCTACTTTGTCTTCCGGCTTCTACCTCTCATATGCTGCAACCTCTAGACCTTTCGGTATTCGTATCTCTTATATATTATTTTCGTCATGAAACAGATAACTGCCTGAGACTTGGCGATATTTGCATTCCAAAGGCTGATTTTATAGGGATCTATGCTAAATCACAGCCTAAAGCTCTGACCCAAATAAACATCCTATCTGGCTTTAAGAAGGTCGGCCTTATTCCATTCAGTCCTGCCTCTGTTATTCGTCAGCTACCAATCCGGCTTGATACCCCCTCCCAAACCAGCACCATTTACTACCTTTCCTATACCTCATAACTCCAAAATGCTCACAGATGCTATAGCTGGGCAGGCGAACCCCAGGAGAAGCGAAAGAGACCGGAAACTCATTACTACGAAAATCAATAAGGCAGCTTCCACTGCATTTACAGATCGGGTCATATTATCTGCAGATAATGATGATATGCGCTCTCATAATCAGCAAAA
>JAJDMX020000667.1:0-11896 GCA_022345685.2 Nothomitra cinnamomea | reverse complement strand
CAAGAAAACGAAGGTGCTCCCTAACCCCAGAGATCTCAGAAGACTCCTATGAGTCTATTGAGGCAGGCGAAGACAGCAATGTAAACTCTTGTATTGTAGTTGGAGGCGCAGTTTAGTTTAATAGAAAAATTCCGGCCCACAACCCGAAACGGCCTACAACTATTGGCCACACTGTACTTATTTGAGTTTGCAGATACTGCCTTTATATGCAGTAAGGAGTAACCTTAATAGAAAAATAAGCTAGCCCATATGTATATGTGGAGTTAATTTTTATAATTCTGCGACTTTCGCCTAGCTAACTATATAGTGTTTTTTGCCTCAAAATTGAAGTATTTAGAGTCTTTCTATTGTGAAAACTTATAGAAATTGCATTATTTTTAATAACTTTTTCTCTTACAGCACTACACTTAAATGTCTAATCTCATTAAAAATTAGCTTCTACAATAATTATTATAAGTCTGAACTATGTTAAGAAGTTTTATTTTAAAATTTCAAGATATTAAAAGTATGGAGATAAAATAGAGGACCTAGTATAACGACACCTCAAAATGGTGTGGCAACACCCTATTTTTTGGTAGCGTGATACCATCACTGTGCACATCAATGGCCAAAGCTTTTCGCATTATATCAGTCCTAAGGCAATCAGTAATTTCTTTAGATAGTAAATGAATTTATTTAGTGCTAAAATAAAGTCATTTGCAGCTAGTTCTCTTTTATTATACAGCCTGCTCATGCCTTCGTCCCTGTCCCCATCCTCGTCCCTGCTTGCTCCTACGTCCATGCCCATAACTTGATGCTTGGCCTTGCCCTTAAGCAGTTCTCTCAACAACTTCAAACTAAGAAGGCTCTCATTCTATGGATAAAGTAGCCTGTTGCCAGTTTCGAGAGCTTGGTGGTCGTCCCTTAGGGTGTGCGACAGCTGGGTTTTATACAAGTAGATTCCCTAATTCGATGGCCTGGTTTTTGCCTGGAGCTAGACGGGTAAAATACCAATATGCATACATATCTGAAAGGTGAAGATCTTTACCATCCTAGATTTGATTTTGAATTCTATGTGCACATGGAAGTCCCAATGAAGATGTAAACATTTCGAAGCATCTGGGAAGCGGAGAAGAATTTTGAAGTCGATGGTACTGAGTGAGGATCTTTTTCAGTGCAAATGGGGTAACTTGTCTAATAAGTTCTCCGAAAGGAGGTATATTGACCTTATGAGGGAGTCTTTGTCGCACATGTTCCAGATCCATTTTGTGTTGAATATGCTGATTTGTAAGTAAAAGAGCAAGGTTATCTGCAACCCATTTAAGGTTACCAGTAGAAACTTGAAGGTATTTCTTTAGTGTATTATATGCCCCTTCCACTCGTGGGGTAGCTCGATTCCCGAAGTGTAGATAGAGGTCCACCTATGCCCATACCAAGCTATACTTTACTGAAATCCAAGTGTCCCTTAAGTAGTTGACTAAGTCATTATGAGAGATATAGTACTTGTCAAGCATGTCGTTCCAGTTTGTGTCAAACTCAGTATGGCTTTCAGCGGATATAAGTACTACCCATTCTTTCATAAATGTTTCATGCTTTTCAGCACTATCAAAAGATATAGATGCCTAAGTGTTGACATTCATTTGAACATGCCATTTGCAGAGGATAGGTTTTGCCACTAGAAATACTGTACGTATAACTTTAATCAAAGTCCGGTCTTTATCAGTAACAACCACTCCTAGAGGCTCAATAGTCAGCTCTTCAATGACTTCCCGTAACGCAGTCAAACCCCATGTGTAGTCTGACTCATTCTCTCCAAAAAGAAAAGCTAAACACATTACAAATGTTGTATTTAAACTTATAGAACCAACAATATGCATCAATGAAAGCTTGAATCGATTCATTTTATAAGTGCAGTCAATTAAAATAACCTCCGGAAATGCTCATAGTAAAGTTAGAGACTCCAGGTAGGCAAATAATAAGTGTGTAATACACTCAACATTGTCCGTTTTGAATTTATATTTGTATTGAAACTCTTCCATCTCCAGAAATAGAGCTCGAATTGAAGTTTGACCTTTCAAATTCACCAGACGGAGCTGTTTTCAGATATTGTTGATGTTATTCTTAATGATTGAGATATCCAGATCTTCCAGTCGGAGGGCAGTAAGAATTTGCCTTAGTGGAATACCAGTTGTTGACAGTTTGGCAATTTAATTCTGTATCTCTAGAGTTACTGTTTGTAAACTAAGATACGCTAATGGTGTAGAAGAGCCCTCGTAGCTATGTTGATTTTCCTTAAAAGTCAGGGTCCATTCTTCGAAACTGCCTAGCTGAATAACATATAGCATTGGGCAGTCCACACGTCAAGATCCAGTTTGTCGCTTGTGCACCTTGTTTGTAAGCCCACGAGGATCATATACTCCATCACGGTCACACTTAAGCCATATCTTGTACACCTCTCCCTTCTTATTCTTCTTACTACGTCGTATAGTAAGTACATAGCCATTTGATGCAGCTGTTGCTTGCACATAACTTACAGCAGCATCAAGGCTTGAGTGGATACATTCTTGAGGAGGTAAAAGGCTTATATTATATTTAAATTTCAGTACGATGATTTATAGACTATAAAAATGCAAAGGGCACAAGTAATTGAAAGGTAGCAATGAAGTTCTTGCCTCATGAGGTTACACCGCACCAGGGTGTCGTGCTACCAAAAAATATGGTATCGCCACACCATTTTAGGGTGTCGCTATACCAGGTCCCTAAAATAGTCATCACTAAAGCAATTAAATTGCACTTTACCTAACAATTTTAGTAGGGAAAAATAATTGAGTTATTTACCAAACTACCATAATTTTTAATCTTATTTACTTGAATACCACAACATCTCACTAGAATTCCATAATTCCAGCCTCACTATAACACTACTCTATAAACTTAGTATTTGTAGTAGACATTTAGTCTTTTAACATATTCTATTATTATATATCTAGTTTACTATTTTGTACTATTAACTTGCAAGGTTAAGACAGATAATTAGTATACTAAATTCAGTAGTATTTAAGATGTAATTTAACTGTAACTAAAAATTATAGTATATATCTAATATAGTGACATTGTTAATAAAGTAATTTTATAATACAATATATTTTCTCTTTTAATTAAACTTACAAGATAAACAATCTATAATCTAAAAAAAAAAAGGGCTCAGCAATATAAATATGACTTTGCACAGTATTGTACTTTAAAAATAAAGTATATTAAGAATGTACCTTAATTTGAAAAACTAATAATAGTTACAGAAGAAAAAAAGAGAAGCTATTAAGTTATATATAATCTACTTATAATAGAAGAGAAAAAAAATAGTAAACAATTAAATTAATTTATTAAAGTATTTGCAAGAATAGCATATTGGAATCTTAAAGCTACTAAGATGTCAAAGTCAAAACTAAGCTAAAAAACCAGGATTAACAAATACTATATAAAAGGCTTGTTATTAATTTGTATTGAAATATAAAAACTAGAAGCTAGAAAATTGAAAAGATATTATTTAAACTATTGAAATTAATATTATCCTAAAATATTATCAAGAAAGAACTCAAGTTTAGAGAAATTTAGATGAATAATATTATAAGATATATATTAGATAATGCTGGAAGAAATATTCAGAATTAATATTTTGAAAATACTTTAATTATAATTGCAAAGATTTGATACATATCTGGAAAGTTGAAATAGTAGCAGAAAGGTGGAAAGTAAAAGAAAAAATTAACAAGTTAAATGAAACTTTTGAACTAATTGTAAAAGTGAAATAAGAGGTAAAAATTAAAGAGCAGCAAGAAAAACTTAGAAAGAAACCTTGAGGCTTAACTATATAATAGAAGTTTATCACTATTATTAGAAAAGTAAAACAAGGCAAAGAACAAGATATTAATTAGTATTAATATTTAAAAATTATTCTTAGAGAGAAATTATTACTTTTTGCTGAAAAATATATGAAAGACTAATTTAGTACTACTATATAGTAAAGTAAGGCTCTAGCTTGTACAGGTTAATATTAAGAGATAGTATTCAGAGAGTTTAAAATAAAGTACTTTATATGGCCTAGAAACTCCTTAAACTTATATACTATAAGTTTTATAATTGTAATATTTGTTAAGGCTGACCTTAAAGTCAAACTCTTTGGATTGCTAAAATAGTATAAACAACATCAAGTTAAATGCTAAGTATTGTGATTGGTGCCTGTACATTATTTGAAAATAGTGCTGCTGTCAGTATTAGTGGTATCTGAGTATAATTATGCTTAGAAGTTTACTGTCTGAATATGCTCAACTGTGCTTCTAAGGGTCTGAGCAATATCAGTATCAATATATAAGACTGAGTGAAACCTTATATAGAATTAGTTAGTAGTTACTTTCAATATAGTAGTTTATTACCTAGCTTTCACCTTTGTACATACTTGATTTCACAACATTAAGTATGGTCACAGTGACATTATTAGTCTCCTAAGGTTAAATTGATAGAGATATAAAACTTTGTATTACTTTACATAATAGAATTAAATCTTAATAGTAGAACTAATTATAGAACTAATTATTACTTCTTTTAGAAGTAACTTACTATATATATATATTGGAAAAAAGATTAGGTGTTCCTCAATATACTAACTACACATAGTATGATTGTGTACTACTACTGAGTTATAGTCATAGTTCTTGTCTCTTAAAACTTTGTATTATAATATCTCAAAATATAAACGTAATACTTTAGACTGAATTAAGCAGACTTAAATATAATTAAGATTCTAGCAAAATTGTAAGCTTAAACATAATAACCTGCTTACTATATAATATATAGAAAACTTACATTAATTCTTAGAAGTTAAACTCTAAAGTACTTAGTTTAATTTAGAAATTACATATGTATCATTTATTCTTTATAATAATGATATTAGCAATTATGTACTATATGTAAGTATTACAGATATCTTGAACCCTTAGCTGCAAGACACTACAGATACAGAAGTAGTACAGAAACCATTAAATTAGATTATAACTAAAGCTTTATTGGGTATGGTATACTGTTGAGAGAGCTAATTACCAAATATAAATAGGAACAAGACTTGCTAGGGAATGGGACCTATAGTGGCAACACATAGGCTGTTAAGTTCATACACTATACACTATATGTGGCAACTGAAAAATATAAGACAACATCTTGATTAGATAGCCTGTGCTTAGTGAACTCAACTAGCCACCACAATGCTAAAAGAACTATATAAGTAGTAATTAACAAATTATGAAAGCTTCTAGCTAGGGACTAGCTAGGAGCAATTTAGGGAATTGAGTTAATGGATCCCTGACTAGCTGAGGTAGTTGAGAGATACGTTATGTCATGAATATCCTAAGTCTCATCAGGAATGCCATGAATATAGAAGTAATGCTAGTACCATTGGACCAGATTGCAGACCTATAGAGTTAAGGATGGCATGTACAGCTAGGCAAGAATAAACTAAATACAAGGATGAATGGTACTTGCTGTAGGTAAGTGGGGGCCAAAGCAGGGGTTTACACAATTAGGGCCTTTAGCATTGAAAGTGCAACTCACAGCAACTCAGTAAATCACTCATATGCTGGTGAAGGCAATAATTTCAGCTAGCTATACAACTGCTAAGTAGTCTAGCCAGGAAGCAACTGACTAACAGAAACCACTATTACTTACAGACGTCAAACCGTTGGTTATGAAAGAAGAACCAAGAGAGTTAAAAGACACTTGGTAGCTGAAGGACATATTAGCTAGTTGTATACTGAGATAGTGAAACTGTCTTTCTACAACTATATCAAATAATATCTTGAGTGATAATTCTTAGTATGAAGCTTTATTGCTAAACTAATAAGACATTTAGTGAAGAGAGAAGGAAAGATGCTTTCTCTGAAATCTCATTGCTATATTTATAGCCATCTCTTTACTGATCTCTTGACTACCTGCCAACAGGTAACTCATACCACTTGATGTGTTCTTTTCTTGGCATGACTCATACTTGATTCATGCCAAGTCCAATTATAAAACCTGAGTTATCATGACTTACAACTCTCCATCTATACCCGAGCTGCCTACTACAACTAGCTAATATGTCCTTCAGCTGCCAAGTGTCTTTTAGCTCTCTTGGTCCTTCTTTCACGACCAACGGTTTGACGTCTGTAAGTAGTAGTGGTTCCTGTTGGTCAAGGTCAACAGTGGAGGTAGTCGGGATAAACTCCTCAGTGATAGAGTCTTTCGAGGGATCCTCCATCTCTTCTGGCTCGTTCAATTTGCTGGACTTGAGGTCGCTGCAACAGAGGGAGCAGCCGCGAGATGGGATGGGTACGCAGTTGTGGGATTTTGGGAATTTTGCAGAAGTGGAGGACGGTGGTGTGGTTACTGGTGGCCGCCTCGATAGGTTAGTTATCCCAAGCGTTAGAGGGGATGAGCGTTGGGATGGTTGAGCGGTCACCGTTTCGGCAATGGCTCAAATTGTACTCCGTATTGTTATAGAATACGGGCTCGTCGTGTCGTTGTGGAGCCTTGTCATGTGGGTGGGCGGGGCCACTCGCCCATTGACTGTCTTGGCGAGGAGGTAAGACATGGTGTACACCATACGGGAGTACAGTATATGTAACATATTCTACTTAGGTGTAGGATACACGGAAAGGAATGGGCGTACTGAGTGCATGTACTGCGTAAGAGACGGACTAAAGTCATCCGCACCTATCCACATTTGACCTGAGTCTAACCGCATTTGGGCCTAGCTCATCCGCACTAGATAAGCTTAACGTCGGATCTTGGATAACATGGGTATGTTGTACCTATAACAATGCCATGCATGCCTCGTATTCTAAGATAGACTATGGTCACACAGCTACAGCTGCAGCTGAAGTAGGTATGTATGTACCCCGCTTGGCCGTTTGGCCCCATCTCTAGCTCGCAGAGCTTCAGCTGAACGATAGTCTACTCTGTATAACTAGGTACACAGCACGCCACCTAGTGCTACCCTATTGGTTATATCCTAGTCTAGGTTTGGTAAGGTCGCTTCGCATCCAACCTAAATTCAGCCTGACAAAGTTAACTAATAGTTATCTACACCTCAGTCCCAACGTAGGTTAAGACCTGAAAGTCCACCTGCGCTTCGCATTGTTCTCACTCAACCCAGTCATACTCTGCCCTCACACGATCGCGCCTGCCGCTCGACGCTCGCCCATCGTGATGCGCTTTATCCCAGACGATCGAGCGGAGAACGCGGCCACTAACGAGACGGTGCTCTCGAGCATGGAACTCCTCAACACCGACAAATATTGGGTTACTTGGGGCATTGGGCGTTGCGACCCGTTAGAAGAGGTCAACGCCGACGACGTCGATCTGGTTGAAACAATCGAATCCTCCAGTTACTGGAGGCTCCTCAAGATGCCGATCATGTGTCCCATGTGTTTGGATCGGAACCCCCAAAGCTCTTTCTTCGTCCACACCCACTGGCTGTACGTCAACTGTCTTTCCTGTCCCGGCTTCTCTGTCTGTCTGGGCTGTTCCTCGACTAAAGCCTTCACAAGTGTTGTGATTGGTGCCTGCGCATTGTTCGGAAGCAGTGCTGCCGTCGGTATCAGTAGTATCCGGGCATAAGCATGCCCAGAAGTTTACTATCCAGGCATTCTCAACAATGCTTCCGAAGGCCTGAGTAACACCCGCATCAATATATAAGGCTAGGTAGAACCCTATGTAGAATTAGTTAGTAGTCGCTTTCAATACAGTTGTTCCTTACCTAGCTTTTGCCCTCGTACATAGTCAATTCTACAACAGCAAGGCTGAAGGTGACAAAGCACCAAGGCCACCGGTTCATCCGAATTCAAAACCGACCACTCCACGCTCTGGTGTATGACGGGAGCGACCTTGATCACCTGGAAGCATTCAAGAACGTGACAAACGCGAAACAATTCTTCCTCTACTTCCCTTGGTTCCCCCACTGCTTCCTGGGATTCGAAGAAGTCCGGAACTCCAACCGTCAACAAACGATCACGCAGCTGGAGAAGAGTCCCGACGAAGGCTCAGAAGAGTGGCCCTCGCTACGGGAACTTCAGGATTTTCCAGTGGACTGGTATATTCAGAGTTTTGGCTCTGGTGATTGGAAAACACTGCATCAAAACATGATGCCACTCGTACAATATCGCATTCAGACGGCTGCGGTATTCGCAGAGCTGAACGAACTTCTCCTGAATATGCAGGACTTCGTTCGGTCTAAGGAGGCCAAGTACGGCTCCGGCGATATCCCGGCTCTTCACGCCGCACTCCTCACCTACCTCTTGCGACTTCGATGCCCCCTTCGCAGAAGGATTACATTGTATACACTATCCCTTTACAGTTCATGACTGTACTCGACTCAGAGATTGACCAGGCAATGCTAGCAAGGTTGTTCCATGACCCAGATCCGACTATCGACACGTACATCTCGCTATACTACAGACTCATCGATCGATTCAGTAGCCTCCTCTCTGACCGGAGTGATGATGGCGGAGAGCAGCGTGTGACGCGCCTCCCATCTGAGTCCCACGTTTAAGCACAGACGGGAGGTTGAGGGCGTTTGCGGAGTCGGCTCGTCTCTGGCCTATGTTTCAAGTTATCTTCGAGGACCATCCGAGATTCAAGGATTTGAAACGTCTGATTTTGGCGAGTGATATCCCAAGTTTCTTTGAGTACATTGTAGATATGCAGAAGCTATAGCCCGTCTATTCGTGCAACTGACGGTCAGACAGAAGCCGGAATGGCACGCCTTTCTCACGAGGGATTACAGAATAAGGGAGTATATGTTGAATATTAGGTACCATTCTGTAAGAAGTAGCTTGCTGGACATGCCGTTGGCCTTGTGTTGTGGTGGGGTGTTGAGGCGCTGACGATGTTGGTCACAGCTACCTGAAATACCACCCCCTAGCTTGGAGTTCCTCCAATCGGCACGCTCACCCCTGTAGCCTGACGCCCACCCAAACGAGAACGCGCTCAAAAAAGCACAGGCTCAGCGGCAGCTAGGCAACTACTGAGAGGCAGCAGCAGCAATCTAGCATCTCAACAACGGAGGATATGTTGACGTCGCCGTTGCTCTCGAGCTACAGAGAATCTACCTGAGCAGGGCTATCTACAGGAAGCTAGAGACTGTTACAAAGCAGTGGCACAATAGGAACTGGGGGTGATCGCCGAAACACTTCACAATCTGGGGGAAGATTTAAGGGATATCGAACAGGTTTCTGAAGAGGAAAGACAACCTTTTGAATCAACGCACCTAGCCCGGAGCTTGTTGAGGCTAGTCAGCCAGTACTTAGATTGCCGCGCAGGCGGTTGGGAGATCGCTTTAGAAAGCGCCGGTAGGATCTTCGAGAAATGCTTACGCACGTGGCCACATCCCGAGACCCTGCATGAAAAATTCTCCCTCGTGGTAAGCCCCCCTCCCTCGAAAACCTCTAGACTTCATTCACCTCTGCAAGGTATATCTAGAACTCTATTACCACCGCATTGTCCTAGCTGCTTCGCGAGACCTGGGCCTAGTAATTGAACGCAGCCCTGCTATTGCTCGTCTGCAGGCAGTCCGGGGTTACCTTTCAACCCTGCCAAGCAGCAGTGGCGCTGCCGAACTTGCATGAGACGTTTTCTAGGTGGAATTAGAACTTAGAAAGAGAACCATCTGGGATCAGTATTTTGACTTCGAGGCCGCGTTTAGTGTCCCTGCTTACGCTCACACTCCATCCATGGTTTTGCCTTTGCTAGATTCATTTTCTCAATCACGGCTGATGCAGGGTTTAGAGGGTCCTGAGCGAACCTTGCAAGGCTCTGCGTTGGCCTTGGAAGCGGGGATTTGGCTTAAGGAGGGTGTCGCTGGCAATGCGCGAGCTCTCGTGGAGACTGCGCGGCGGATATTTCAGGATGTCGGCGGCGAAGCTGGATTACTTGACGTCGAAACCCTCCAACTCCAGCTGGCTGGGTGGATCAAAAGGGCTTCATACCAGCCTCTGATCGCCCTATACAACAAGCTCCGAGAACGTAACGACATACACCGCCTCCGTAGAGTTCGCCGATTCGGTGCCTCAGTGCCTGCTGACGACAGCCCAGAAATGGAGTGGCAAATGTTTCAACGTGCCTCTTTCCGTGACCTTGCTAAAGAAGCCGGGGATATCCTAACGTACTAGCGATGGAACCTCCGCAAGTATGTAGGAGACCATCTTGCTGTGGCTTTCATTGAGAACGCGGAGAAGGCCATCAAGGGGGACGACAACGGAATCTACGTCCACAGCAACCTCCTCGCTACCATTGCGTCGTTCAACCTGAGTAATGCCTACCTAACTGTAGGGAGCTTCTTTGAGGCTGCGTTGAACGGGATGCTGCATCTACACTTGACGGGCCAGCACGATGGTACGGAGTCGCATAGGCGCGGCTCCGGGGAGACGAGTTGGGCACGTAGAGCCGAATTCGTCTGCCCTGGAGACTTGTAGATAAATAGTAACGTGTATTAGTATAAACAGAATAGCAACTAGTTACAATTCATTTGCTTGAAGTGCTGCTGCCTTTTGGCTTCTTGTCTCTCTCCTGGAACTAATGGAGGCGGGTTGCTCTACTGAGGCATCTTGAGCTACTTTTGCCGCCTGTTCTCTTCCCTGCGCCCTAGCCAATGATTTCGCTGTCGCTCTGGGGCCTCTGCTCCTGTCGGGGCTTTCTAGCGCTTCCCTTCTGTTTTTTTCGCTTGTACGCTGGGGTTAGAGGGTAAAGGGGGGGCTAGTTCTCCTTCGTCCTGAACTTTATAGGAACTCCCTTTAATGCTGTAGAAGGCTTTTTGAGATAGGTTGAGGCCTTAGGCCACCATGATATGGCTGGCCAATGGGTTGGGTACCATGTCGTGAGTACTGCCATGGGTTCCATTCATAATGCTCAGAAACCAAGCTTCCTGTTCGGTGCCTGTAAGAATGTATTAGTATATACCCGGGAGAAAAGACAGCCACAGGGGAATTTCCTTTGCTACGCCCTTATATGAGATATACACTTGCTAGGGGCATCCTCTAGCGTGAATATTAGTGTATTCCTTCTGTCTATTGTTTCCCTCTGCTCTATGCTCATCCGGCTTCCTCTAATTTTAGTTCCATGGTAAGAGGTATTGTGAGGGCATCTTTTCAATAACTTCACGAATAGGGGTAATAACAAAGTCAGGTAAGTCAGCAGGAAGCGTCCAGAGTGTCATGATAGCTATAGTATGCGTTCCTACAAGGCCTATCTAGAGCTATTTATGCTACAAGACTGGTGGTATTCATCGGTGGAATGTATATAGCATTTCCGTTGCTTTCCAGGCTTTCCCATTACCCTCCCTTTACCCGCCCCCAACCGTCAGCCCACCACGGCTCCCAGCGGTGTTCCCAGGACACTTCTGACGTGTCCTGTAGCAGCGGTGAGCATTTTTAGATGCTCAGCACTACTGTTAACCATCCCTACAGGCGTGGCGCTGGCTAGATCTTCGTGGCAGACGAATTCGGCTCTACGTGGTCGACTGCTCAACTCGTCTGCCCGAGGACGCTGCGTTGAGGCTTCTAGCAAACAATTATTTAACTGGGGCGCTTATGAAGTTTTGTGAGGCGAACATTGCGCTGTTTGACTCGTTCGTTGCGGAGGCGAGGGCGAGGAAGCAATATTTGACGGAGCAGCTGGCTGAGAGTGAGGAAGTTGGCGAGTACATTCAAAGCCAGTTTGCTCTTCTCCTCGAAGTGTCTCGGCGAGCACAGACACCTCTTCATAGGACTGCTCTCATCACGTAAGCGCTCTTTTTCCCGGAATGAACGATCACAGTAACGTCGGTCACCGGGACCTTGACCACCACCGGGAGTTTGACCACTTTTCGCACTAGATAAATCTTATGATGAGT
>JAJDMX020000666.1:0-11919 GCA_022345685.2 Nothomitra cinnamomea | reverse complement strand
ACTTTCGCCTATGACCTGCTCAACTCACCTTCCCGAAAATCCCAGTACAATGTGATGGGACTGGCACTTTCTTCCATTCAGTTCAGGGGAGGGTCGGTAAATTTTACCGGTACAGACCAACTAAGCGCTGTTACAGTGAATAATGGTGGACAGGAAGTAAAAACCATTCGACTCTACCAGTCCCTTAAAGCACCTGTGAACCTGAACATGGCAAGGAGTTATAATGGAATTAATTTTAATGGAACGCTTTACCTGGATTCGATAAGCATAACCAATGGGGCCAGCAAATATGAGACTTATGGATTTCAATACAAGAATAAATTTTGTTTCGGCAGCCACCTGAAAGGCCATGATGCCTGGGGATATGTGAACGCCAAAACAGTAGAGATAGCATACTCACAGCTCAACAGCTATCCGCCGTTCTATCCGGCGCAGACCATTAACCAGACTTATTACAGCAGCAGTTGCCAGACCAGTCCGATATCAGTGGCCCTCAATGGCAACGGTGATGAATTTCCTGATGAGAATGGAATGCAGAGTGGAATGTTGAGTAGCATCTCTTACCCTACCGGTGGTCACGCAGATTTCGATTTCGAGGCTAACCGCTATGCCTTTGCATCTACTGACGTTAATGGCCCCAGCAAACGGCTTTTGCTTGGAGGAGGGCTGAGGATACAGAAGATCACTTATTATGATGGTATCAACCTGAATGTACCCGTCAGCCAGCAGAATTTTATCTACGGCGATCTTGAAGATGGGGAGGGCATCCTGCTCAATCCTCCTGTTATTAAGAACATCGACGGTTCTCTCATTTATGGTAATTATAGTTTTACGCAGTCTGTATATTATGGCCTGAGCAGTAACCAGCTTGCCACTGGTACCGGGCCCGGGGCATTCCCAAATTTCACCGCTCCCTGTGCAAGCAATAATTGTATTTACCTGACTACCAGAGAAGATAAAACAACTTTCCTGCCCAATTCGGCGATGGATCTTACCTATGCAGGAGGTTCCCCTATCTACTATAATAAAGTGACAGAATATAACCTTGACTACGGCAGGCAGACGGGGAAGACCGTACATACCTATTACCCGTTTAATTATATACCCGCTTATTCGATCCTACCGACCACCTCCAATATTGTCCCCGGCACTGATAATCAATACCTGCATGAGAACTGGTTCCTGGGCAATTTGAAAAGCGACGCCCATTATAAATTTCAGCCAGCCACAGGGACTTTTTCCCTGGTCAATCAAACCAGCTACGAGTACACTCCTTACTACGCACCGATGTGGCCAAGGGTGATTTATAGTTTTCTGCATAATTTTTATAGTCTTACGATGCCTGGTTCCTCCACTCCGCAAAGTTTTTATCTTAGCACGCCTTATGCTACGGGGGCCTACAACCTCAATACACCTAATTTCATTTTCAGCGAAGATGGGATCAGTATCGGAAGAGTGCTTATGTCCAAAAAGACCGAGCAATGGACAGATGATGCGAATGACACACTTTCCAATATCACTACATACTCTTATGAACAGGGCTATATGGCGCCTTCCACCATTTTAACTACGGACAGCAAGGGCAAGTTCAGGATGACGCAGCTGAAATATCCATATGACTACCCGGCCGATACTACACTTCAGGCAATGGTGTCGAAGAATATGATCTCCCCGGTAATAGAACAGATCGTAACCAATAGTTTTGGCCGTGAGTATTCTAGATCCCGCACTAATTATGCATACAGGAATAACTGGTTTTATGTCCCCGATACCAGGTATTCCTCCTTCAACGGCTATCCTTTGGAGCTGGAGACCAGTTTCAATCAATATGATAATTTCGGAAATATCCAGTCAATAACAGGCCGGGACGGCATTTCGAAATCTTATCTATGGGGGTACAATTCCAGGTACCCGGTGGCCGAGGTCACAGGCATGGATTATCCTACGGCTGTGGCTAATTCCGGTATTAACCTGACCGTGGTAGGTAATCCTGCTTCCGATGCGCAACTGATGACCGAATTGAATAAGCTAAGGGCCATGCCCGGGGCCCCTACCCTGGTGAAGTCCTTTACTTATAAACCGATGACGGGTATCACCAGCCTTACCGATCCAACAGGAAATTCCAGCTATTTTGAATATGACGCTTTCAGCAGACTGCTGGATATCCGCAATAATGACCAGAATATTATTACGAAATATGCCTATTCGATGCATGGTCCATCGACGGCGCCCAGGTTTTATACGAACCGGCCATATATGGCCACCGTTTGTAATTGTTATGTGGAACCTTCCACCGGGCCTGGAAACAATTACACCATTGCCGGAGGCGCCATTATCAGTTCTGATTATAGCGGTGCAAACTTTAGTGCACTCAGTTCTCTTGACAATATCATGGGAAACGCCGGCCCAACGACGACCTGCGCGAATGATACCAGCGTTCATAAAGCGGTGGTTTCTCTCATCACACAAATAGTTACTGCAATTTCGGGTAATGCAAGGCCTCCCGGTATGGCGATAGAGTTACTTCAAAATGGTTCTGTTGTAGCATCCAGACTCTTCGCCAGCGATGATGTGACTTTTAAATATTTTTATATGCCGCCGGGGGATTACCAGGTAAGCCTGAAGGTGGACCCCTCTTTCCGCTATAAGGCCATAAAATTCCATTTCACCAGCAATGACGGGACGGATGGGAAATTCATTGTATCCGGTGATACAGTGACTTTCAAAGACCATGTTACTTATCAATTCGAGGCAACTAATTACTTCTGATCATTATTATAACAATTATTTGCCATGCAAATAAAACCCATTTCCGCGAGCTTATTATTGCAATTGATATTCCTGACTGTTAGCCAGGCTCAGCAACCAACGCCGCCATCCTATCCTTCCAATCCTACATTGAACTATGTACGAACCTGGCAGGCGAAAGTGGCGGAAAGCGACACGGGCAACCTTCTGCTCAGGCCTGCGTCTGAAGTGCGGCAAACCACACAATATTTTGACGGACTGGGAAGACCCGTGCAAACCGTCGTCAGACAGGGCTCACCTTTGATGCAGGATCTGGTGACACCTAACCTGTACGATAGTTTCGGCAGGGTACAATACAGTTATCTTCCATTCACCAGTTCGCCTGTACAAGCGGGTGTCGTTGGTAACGATGGAAATTTTAAACTGGATGCGTTCGCCGAACAAAAACAATTTTACCAGTCCCAGTTTCCTGGTGAACTTTTCTATTACAGCAAGACAGCCTATGAACGATCTCCTCTGAACAGACCGATAGTGAATTTCAAAGCAGGCAATAGCTGGGTGGGCGCAAACAGGAATTCGACTTTGCAATATGATCTCAATTCTCTTGCAGATAGCGTACAGATCTGGAATATTGATACCCTTCCCGGCAGTCTGCCGCAATATTCAGGAGGATATGCCGTGGCACAGTTATTCAGAAATACGAGTATAGATGAGCAGGGACACAAGTTGGTGGAATACAAGGATAAGGATGGGCTGGTAGTCCTGAAAAAGGTGCAGGTTTGGGATTCCCCGGCCACAGGACATAGTGGGTGGCTTTGTACTTATTATGTTTATGACGACCTGCATAACCTGCGTTTTGTAATACCCCCAATGGCAGTGCAATGGTTAATGGCCAATAGCTGGAGTTTTGCAATCAACGCCGGATCCAGTATCGCCAATGAACTTTGCTTCAGATATGAATACGACAAGCGCAACCGGATGATCGTTAAAAAAATGCCTGGAGCCGGCGAGATATGGATGGTCTATGATGCACGTGACCGGCTGGTGATGTCCCAGGACTCCGTATCCAGGACCGGAGGGTTTTGGATTGTCACGAGGTATGATAACCTGAACCGGCCGGATACGACCGGCAAGCTGGTAGATGGTAACAATAGGTTGTATCACCAGAACCTGGCCTATGCCAGTAATAATTACCCGGTGATCAGCGGCTCCGGCTTCACTGCTTATACCCGGACCTATTATGATGACTATTCCTGGTTGCCGGCCGTTACGACATTATTAAACAGCAATTTTTCTACGAAATACCTGAACAATGCTGCATATTTTATTACCAGTAATAATACGGCTCCATATTATGCGCAACCGATGACCACTGCCGCCTCCAATAAGGGAAGAGTCACCGGCATAGCTCTGGGCATTACCGGTAGCACGACTAATCTATTCCGAATGAATTTTTACGATACTTATGGGAGAACATTGCAGACAATATCTACCAATTATACGGGAGGAAAGGATACAACAACTCTCCAGTACGATTTTAGCGGCAAACCTTTGCGCAGGCTGGTGACGCATAGTGACCTGAATAGTACAGTGCCCTTGTTCACAGCTTCAACGAAAATGAATTATGATGCAGGAGAGAGATTGACGGGCATCTGGATGCGGCTGGACAATGCGTCTTCGGATCAGTTGATCGACAGCATACACTATGATGAATCAGGGTGTCCCAGGGCAAAATATCTTGGCAGTTCCCTGGACAGCCTCGTTTATGATTATAATATCCAGGGATGGCTGAATGGGATCAATAAGAATTTTATTGCTGGAACGGCGACACACTATTTCGGCGAAGAACTGGGTTATGATAAGCCGATTTCGGCAGCAACCGGTACGACCTTCCAGGGGTTGCAATACAATGGCAATATTGCAGGGATAGTCTGGAAGAGCGCAGGAGATGCAGTCAACCGTAAATATGACTTTACCTATGACAATGCCAGCAGGCTTATTGCTGCCCCTTTTAATCAGAACACATCCGGAAGCACCTGGGACCATGGAAATATAGATTTTTCAGTGAGCGGACTGGGTTATGACGCCAATGGGAATATCCTGACTATGAATCAAAACGGGTTGAAGATGTCAGCCTCCTCCCCCATCGACCAGTTGACTTATGGATATGTGGCCAACAGCAATAAGTTGAACCAGGTTATGGATGCCGTTAACGATACAGCTTCCCGGCTGGGCGACTTCCATTACAAAGGCACAAAGCAATCACAGGATTATACATATGATGGCAATGGCAACCTCATTGCAGACAATAACAAGAACATTACATCCGTTTCCTATAACTATCAGAACCTCCCCGTGAACATCAGCGTAAAAGGCAAGGGGACGATACAATATGACTATACCCAGGATGGGACTAAGATCCGTAAAACAGTGCGGGACAGCATAACCAAGCATATCTCCATCACCAACTACATAGAGAATTTTATTTATGCCAGTACAGATTCATTTGTGCACAACCCCAATGCCAAAGACACATTGCAATTCCTGCTCCACGACGAAGGCCGGGCAAGATGGGCACTGCATCATTACGCGAATGGCAGTTCGGCCTATGGCTGGGAGTATGACTTTTTTGAGAAAGATCACCTGGGTAATACCCGGGTAGCGTTAAGTCAGCAAAAAGATACTTCTCAATATATTGCAACGATGGAAGCCGCCTACAGGTCTACGGAAAATGCCCTATTCTATAATATTCCAGCCACCTGCATCGCGCGGACTGCTGCCCCAGGCTATCCGGTGGATCTGTCCGTAACCAATCCTAATGACAGCGTGGTACAAGTCAACGGCAGCGGTCACAAAGTCGGACCTGCAATTATTCTGAAGGTCATGAGCGGTGATAATGTCACCATTGGGGTCAATTATTTTTATAGTACTTCCACTACAACCAATGGTCAGTCCCTGTCGGCTTCTGATATCCTTAATTCCCTGGCCACCGGAATCGTGTCCCTAACGGGTGGACTCCATGGCTCTTTCACTGACCTGACCGGGTCTGTAAGTCCCCTGCCAACGGCTCTTACCAGTTTTATCAATACAAAGAACGGTACGGTACCCGGTAAACCCAATGCCTATCTCAACTGGATTCTGCTGGATAACCAGTTTAACTACGTCAGCACGGGGGGGCAAAGTGGAGCGCTACAGGTCGGCCCGGCAGGGACACAATCGGGAGGACAGCTTCAGGCTCCTTTGGGAACAGGAATTCCAATAAATCATAGCGGATATTTGTATATTTATGTCAGTAATGCCACCCCGCTGTGGAATGTGTTCTTTGATAATCTGAGTGTAAAGCTCTATAGCGGCCCCATGCTGGAAGAGAATCATTATTATCCATTTGGGTTGACGATGGCGGGGATTAGCGACAAAGCATTGAAATCCCAATATGCTGAGAATAAGTACAGATTTAATAAAGGAGCTGAGTTGCAAAATAAGGAGTTTAGTGATGGTAGTGGGCTGGAAATATATACCACACATCTAAGAGAGCTTGATCCACAGTTAGGTAGGTGGTGGCAGATTGATTCAAAGCCTGATCATATGCAAAGCCCCTATTCTTCGATGGGGAATAATCCGATATTACATAATGATCCTTTGGGTGATACATTAATTGATCAAAACAATAAGAACATAGCATTCAACATGGATAAAAAGGGTAACATTAAATGGGGGAAGAATGTGACAGACGATTTTAAACGGATGGGATCATTAATGTCAAAAACAGCAATAGGTCGTAAAGTGCTTTCCAATATGGCAAATGCGAAATATGGCATATCACTTACAGTCGACACCAAAACAGATACTTACATTAACGGCAATGCAAAATTTGGCAACACAGTAACTACAGTAGGTGCAGACGGAAAAGTTCAGAAGGCAGAAATTACACTTTATGAAAAAACGGTTAATACTATATATAATTATGCAAATCAGGGAGAAGGCAACATGGCTCCAGGGAATAAAGATTATAGTACAAAATTACTGACTACAGATGATTTCCTTGCAAGTATAGGTGTACATGAAGGTACTCATGCTTCGTATTTAAAATTTAATTCTGCGGCAAACCCAAAAGCTACTTATCAGGAAGTTGAAAGCCAGCCGAGAATAAATCAAGATATTTATTTAGATACAATGACAGCTGCAAGGGCTATTCCATTAATTCCAATTAACTTCTAATATAATTTGATATGCTGAAAAATGTAGTAACGGCATTCGTATTGTGTGTTTTTATTTTTACAGATGCAATATCTCAACAAAACACAAGATTTTATGATAGTTTAATAGTTTCCTTTTTGCGGAGCAAACAATTTGGGGAACATGTCGGTGTTAAACGAGATACTATCAATGGGAAAGTAATAACTGGAAAGAACTATTATTGTTATGAGTCGTTTAAACTGAAGATGAAAGATACAGCTACTATTTTCGTTGTTAATTTTGGGACATACGACAGTGAAGGAGAAAAATATATTGCAATTTTTGATAAACTCATAAGTGATAAAGGATATTTGTTTCTTGGAAGCAATGAATTTGAGGATGATTTGGAACAATTAAGCACTTATTTTAAACGACGAGGACGTCAACTTAAAGAAAAGTATAAAATAGAAATCACTGATCTGTATCTGAGATGCAAAAGAGGGCAAATTGAAACGCCAAAATATATTCATTAAGTTAGAAGATATTCCATTCGAAGGGTAGCTATATTATCCATTTGGGTTGACGATGGCGGGAATCAGCGACAAAGCACTCAAGATCAACTACGCTGAGAATAAGTACCGATTCGGAGGAAAAGAGCTCCAACATCAAGAGTTCTCTGATGGTACCGGATTAGAAGAATACGATTATGGGGCGAGGATGTATGATCCGCAGATTGGAAGGTGGGGTGTAAAAGATCCGTTATCTGAAATTAACAGAAGATGGAGTCCCTATGCTTATGCAGCTGATAATCCAACTCGGTTTATTGATCCGGATGGAATGGTATGGGGTGATCCTGAAAAAGATGGTAAGATAGCTAAAAGGTTACAAGATAAAATATCAAGTAGGCTTAAAGACGAAAATAAATCGCTAACCAGAGCTCAGGGGAGAGTTGATAAAATACAAAATGAAATTAAGGATAAGGGATCATCTGACAAATTAACTAAGCAGCTAGGCAGAGCGAACGCTGAAGTTGCAAATAATGCTAAGATGATATCTGAACTCAATGGCGCATCAAGCGTATTAACAGAAATGGGAAGTAGTGATGTAGCGCAGAAATTCACTTTCAATGAAATTTCTGGACAAGAAGGAAACACTTATGTAAAGGATGGCGTTATAACTATGGATATAGTAGGTGACGCTAATGCGGTACATGAGTCAACTCATGGTGATCAAATTTACAAGGGTGGGAAAGGAGGAATACCCACCAGTGAGATACTGGAATCTGAAGTGGGGGCTTATACTCGCCAATATGCTTTTGATCCTTCAAGTGTGCAAAATAATGTTCCCTCATATATGGGATCGGCCAATAGCATTAACGATATTACACCTGATTGGATAAAGGGAATAAATAACAAAAGTGACTTTAGCGGGGACTTTATATATGCAAAGATACTTCTTGGAGCCAACTATAATTATGATGATGTCAAGAAGTATCTTGATAACGAAAAAAAACACTAATAAAATGAAACAATCTCTTTTTATCTTTATTGTGTTACTTAGTAGTTGTTCATCGAGCTTGTCAATTACAGGAGAATATACAGCAAGAGAAAATTCTAACCGTTTTAGGCTTAATAATGACTCCTCGTATATTTATGATTATAAGTTTGGGCATACTTACGAATATTCGCTCGGTTCATGGAGACAGGTCAGTAAAAATAAAATCGTATTAAATAGTGGGATAAAAAATACTGTTATACCATTAATCGTGCAAGAATCTGAAAAAACTGGAGATGGGTTAAATACTGCGAATTTTTTATCTGTAAATGTTAGTATTCCTAATACTGATCAGGAGGATTATAAGTGTGCAATTTTCATTGATGATACCTTATTTCAGGAGAGAAGGTGTGATTCTCTATCTTCAATATTAATCAACTCTTCAATCCACAATATCTATTTTGAGATAAGGAAACGACCTGTGATTTTAAAGGATTTACGATTGTCCCTTAATCCAATAACCACAAATAGATTTTCACCTAAATCAGCAACTGGCAATAAATTGCAAATTGGAATAGCGTTTAACGATTCTCTTTTTTCGTATAGAATATTTAATAATGAAACCATCAAGATAACAAAAAGCGGGATAAAGTTTTATGACCCCATTAAAAGCGAATGGCAATACATACCGAAATCATCCAATGCAACAGGAACCACATTCAATCAATAATAACAAAGCCCGATAAGGATAAATAATAAGCCGCAGTCATCCCTGCGGTTTATTATTTTTGGTCCTCGAAACTTCCCTAGCTTTACGGTATTGTAAACTGTTAGAGATTGAACACCTCATTATCCCATTTTCCGGAACAAAAGCAAAATCAGCTTACAGAGATCACGGCCATCATAGTGAATGAGGTGGACCAGGAGAAGGAGATCCTGTTTGGCAGCCATGCTTCGGGCGAGCGCAGATGTTATATGTTATTATTATGATAAATAAATTATTATTTTTATTTCTGGCCTCCCTTTCTATTTTTCCTATTCCAAAGGACATAACTATTGAACCACTATTGCAATGCTTGATTAAAACCAAGCATCTGAGAGTTGTGAAGCAAGAAAAAGCTCCGGTTGCAGTCGCATCAAAGGTGAAGCTGGATACACTGATGCAAAAAAAAGACAGTCTTTTTAAAGTCTGGCTGGCAGATACTTTGAAGACCCTTGCCGATCCGAAGAATAATAAAAACGATGGGGCCTTTTACAAAAAATTAATTAAAGTGCTTCCGGATTCACTCGGACTGAATATCAGGATGGAGTATAACATACAAGTACATAGCAAATATAAATCCGATGAGAATATTGAATATCTTTTTTCCCTTTTTTCCCAATATAAAGAGTATCCGGAGTCAGGATCAAACGTGCACTTCGCAGCAGTCTATTTTTATGAAGCCAGCCCAGCCCCCGATCTTCCATATGATTTAATTGCTGATTTGGACGCCATAAAAGTTACAGGATCAGGAAAAGACAGTATATCATCTTATGGATACATACGCGGAAGATTATCCGATAAGACTGTCACACAAAAAGCCATAAACGGCTCCCAACCTACATATAAAGTTGATTTTATCTGGAATGACAATAAATTGATAAAAAAAAGATCATGATTTTGCAGTAACGGAACAATCAATCAAAACGGAAAATCCTTATTCTCCACATGCTCCTTCTTCATAATCTCCCTGATCCTGACAACAATATCCACATGTTGTGCAGCAACATTGGTGGTCTCCGCCGGATCCTTATCCAGATCATACAACTCAACAGGCGCATCCCGATCCTTCGTCACATTCAACCTCACTCCCTTCCATTTGCCCATTCGCACCGCCTGTCTGCCACCACTCTCATGAAATTCCCAGTACAGGTGATCATGCGATGGTTGTTCTTTCTCACCATATAAAACAGGCAGAAGAGACAAACCATCGATATACCCGGGAGGTGTAACCCTCGCCAATTCCGCGAATGTCGGCAACAGGTCCTGAAATCCGCCAATATAATTACTCTGAGAACCCGCTTCGATCTTTCCCGGATACCAGGCGATCATCGGCGTGCGGATCCCCCCTTCGTACAGGTCGCGTTTAAGCCCCCGCAAACTTCCATTGCTGTTAAAGTACGCGGGGTCATTCCCGCCTTCCACATGCGGACCGTTATCACTGGCAAAGATCACAAGGGTATTTCTATCCTGACCAAGCGCCTTTAATCTGGCAAATACCTGCCCTACATAAGTATCCAGCCGGGTGACCATAGTGGCATAAGCGGCATGCGGATATGCCTGGGGTTCATAATCGATCCCATTCCAGGGTTGTTTGACCGGTACCGGCTGTTCACTGAATTCTTTTTTATAGGCTTCAAAAAGAGAATCATCCGGAACCTGCAATGCAGCATGAGGTAAAGTGTAAGATAAGTACAGGAAGAAAGGCTTGCCTGTTTTAGACAGATCAGCGGCAAACCTGTCCTCCATCAAAAAATGCAGCGCACTTTCCTGAATGATATCCGGAGAATAATCAATATCCTTCCCCGGTTTATTCGGATAATCGATCCGCTTATCATTCACCCACAAATGATCCGGGTAATAGTTATGAGCCTGTCGCTGGCAATTGTATCCTGAAAAGACATCAAATCCCTGTTTCAACGGATCTCCGGAACTGCCGATAAATCCCAATCCCCATTTCCCGAAATCCCCGGTCCTGTATCCGGCATTCTTCAGCAGTTTTGCGACCGTTATGGTAGTATCCGGCAATGGCCACTGCCCTTCCGGCTCTATTTCCTTATTCCCCCGGATCGGAGTATGACCCGTATGCTGCCCCGTCATAAAGACGGAACGGGAAGGAGCACATACTGACGACCCCGCATAGAAATTGGTAAACCGCATTCCTTCCGCCGCCATCTTATCCAGATTCGGGGTGTGTATTTTCTGCTGCCCGTAACTTCCCGGGTCACCATAACCGAGATCGTCCGCCAAAATGAATATGATATTGGGGTTTGGCACCGGTTGTGCCATTGCGACAACTCCGTAACAAATCCAGCAAAAGTTTAATAATATGATCCTGGTATACATGCAGGTTTTAGTGCAAGATAAATATTTCAGTCAAAACCGTATCAACGCAAACCCCCTTCGGTGAAACTCCCCATAAGGCACCACCACCTCATTGGGAGATATCTGCCGGGATTGCTGGAAATCCAGCGGCATCTTGAACTGCCAGAACAACACCCCTTCATCGGACACCACCTCTCCCCTGGGCGTCAGTACCGTCGCGCTCGCACTGGCATAGGAATCCATATTCCGCAAATAACTATTATACAGAAAGACCAGTTTGTCTCTCACCGGCACCATTAAATAAGAAAGATTCTGTGCGCTCAGCTCCGTATTCTGCTGCGGTCGCGTAACCGGCCTTTTGCAACTCGCGTACAAACTGTTCTGGGTTATCGGCCGACTTCACCACATCTTGATAG
>JAJDMX020000665.1:0-12016 GCA_022345685.2 Nothomitra cinnamomea | reverse complement strand
CCAATGCGCCATGGTGTGGCCGTACCATTCTGGGGGGTGTGGCCGCACCAAAAGGTGGTGTGGCTGTACCGGCACCCTAAGTATATACTTGATCTAATTTTAATACCTTTTTAGTATCAAATATGTAAAGAAAAAGATAAGGCTATAGTGATTGAGGATAAAGTATCAAGGCACAAGAAATATACAAAAGTATATTGGAAATTAAATAAGATAAAAGTGGTTGGATAGTCTCCTCAATTACCAGATCTCAATTTGATTGAAGCAATTTAAGGTAGTATGGAAATTTAATTAGGTATGATATTTAGTTGTTCTATTAATATTATAGAGCTTTAATAACAGTGTTGCATAATCTTTAAATTAACAAGTAAAGAAAGACTTTCTGCTCTTATTGCAAAGATGAAATCTTATCTTGAAGCTGTTATTCTAGCACAAGGTGCTGCTACACCTTACTAATTAATGAATTTAATTTTTTCTTTCTAATTTTAAATCATCAATGTCTGGGGGGGTAGAGACTTTTTTTTCGCCTCCAAAAAAACCCCTACCACGTCTGTGCGCGAGAGCGCTGGGATGGGGGGGGCAGAGACTCAACCCCATGCCCCAAGTACTTGAACTGAGTTGTACTGATCATTCGCACATGATCCTATCTTGCCAAGGCGTACAACGTCGGCTAATCTAACAAGGTCTCGTATCAGCAGCAGGCTACAGGCATGACACGGAGCTGAAAGGGGTAGTACATAATTAAAACAAGGCGGTGAATGCCACTCGATGCTCCCTAAAGTGGATATAAGGCAGTGTTCGTGGAAGACACATCGAATTTCTTTCCACACCGAAATCCCACTATACACTTTCTCTAACAGCACGATATCGTCCCGCAATCCTCTCACCAGCATGCGTCTCCAAATCCTCCTCTGCCTTGTTCCTCCCCTGACCGGCGGGGCCCTGGCTCTACATGTCAGCTTGCGCAGTCAGTGTTGCCCTTGTGGATTGGCTATATGACTTGGAGCTAACAGAATATCAAGCCCCCGACGCCGCTGTCGGCCAAAATTCTGCTGTCGATCAGAACTCTGTTGTCGGTCAAAATTCCGTCGTCGGTCAGAACTCCGTTGTTGGCCAGAACTCTGTCGTTGGCCAGAACTCTGTTCGGGCAGAACTCTATTGTTGGACAGGACTCTGTTGTTGGTCAAGACTCTGTGGTCGGGCAGAACTCCGTTGTCAGGCAGGACTCTGTTGTTGGTCAAAACAAAGCCGTCGGCCAGTTTTGAACCCCACATCTCCGCAGGGTGAGCTCCCATCTTCCCGGACGCTCTTGAAATTAGAACTCTTATATTAGTGGTAGATTTTACCCGCCAATACCCAATCTGAGACTCCTGATAGTTGGCTGGTTGAAGGAATTTATTAGCAGTTCATACAGTGCCACTCATTGCTTGCTATTGAGTGTAGCTGTACAGTTCAAGATTACATCAAATTCTTTCTTCCATCTTGCCGCATGTCCGCTCTGTGATCGTCAGTTTCTCGTACAGTAATGGTAATGTTCAGAGTAGAAGCCTTTTATAGATACCTAGAGTCTTCGTGGTTCCGCCGCATTCGCCCCATACGCCTTCACTAATAGCCCCCATAAACCAGGACACCAAATATTATAAAGGTGAACCGAGCACAAGATATATGAAGTACCTGCGTCAAACAAACCCAACTGCATCGGATACGTCCTGTGGTCTGCCGCTTCTTAAGGCACATCAGTATGTTGAAATCACAATGGCGTTGAAGGCGCAGCCAGAACCCTATAGCTGAATCCTGAGTATGCAAAATAGTCAACTTGGGGGAAGTATCATCACAACGTCAAGTCGGATTATATGAAACCAGCTAATCAAACAAGTCGCAACCTCGCTACTAAGTCACGGACAAGTACCAGCTCCACCAGCTCAAAGCTCCTCCGACCCAAAAGTTTCTTGCTGCTCAAGTCCCGGCCCCTGGAAAACGACACCTTTCGCAACCTGGCTCGCCCTATCCGCTGCCAGTGCATCCACCCACGCCGCAAGCCTGTAGCCCGCCTTAGCGATCAACTCATCCACAATCGGAGTGGCGCCCTCGTAGTAGTCTCCCGACAGATCCACCCCCTGTACCCCATCTACACCATCCTTCAACACATAGCTGCAAACATACGCATTTGCTTCACTCGCCCAACTGACTGCGCACTTCTCCGCCTGGCCAACGTCCACACAGCTCAACCAGCCATCGCTGGCACCAACGGCGGACAGCCGCTCCGCCCAGCCGGACGCTTGCTCTCGCTCGTCAGGGGACTTGCCGCCCTCATGCTTAACAAGGATATCCGTGTCCCAGATTGAATGAAGATTGGTGTGCTTACGGCCGAAGAGGACTTCGATCCCATTACCGCCGCGTTCTTCGTTCTCAGTATGGAGTGGTTGGTGGATGTCGCCGATGAAGTGGAGGAGGAATTTAAGCGCTTTTTGCTGCTCGGTGAAGGGCAAGTCTGGGTCGTTCACGCGGGACGTCTAGGAAGATACCCTTCTCGTTAGCCTAGAACAAGGTAAGAGAATGGGATTCAGACGATAGGGTTCCAAGAATGACTTGGACTAAGACGAACAAACATACCATGTTCGTGATAGCACTGACAACGCAGCCTGTCTTGGGAACGCAGTCCCGATTATACCGCACGTTGCACACCCTCGGCGGGTCGTCCATCGCGTCAATGTAGTGCCATCCGTCGGTGCCCTTTCCAGCGGGCGTGCGCTTAATCTGGTCTGCCCAGAGCGCAGCGTCGGAAATGTCGCCGCCGCGGAGGAGATCATTCACGTATGACGCACCACCGCCTCCGCTTGCGGACAGGGCTTGTTGCGCGACATAAGCGACAGTGCGATGACCCAGGGTTCCCCAGCAACTGCCAGGAGCGAGGAGAGAGAAAAGACTGAGAGCAGTGGCGACGAGACGCGTCGAAACCATCGTTCTTGCGGGTAGGGCTCGGATGAAAGCTGCGGTTCAATTTGGGAAGAGTATAGAAACTGTGCGAGCTGAGGCGAGGAAGGAGGGATGGGAGTAAGGCAAGGGGGATGGGGAATGCGCCGAAGGGGTTGGACTCTTATACGGCTCAATTTGAGCTTTCTAGTTCAGCCCTGCAGTCGCCGCGACCCCAGATCCCTTGCATTCTCTGGAAACGAAAAAGCAAAAATGGGCCAAACAGCGAGTAAGGTTACGGGGCGACCCGACCAAGTTGGCGATGTGAGCATCTGACTATGAAGTTCGAACGCGACGAGCGGCAACATCCGTGGCCAAGCCCACGGGTGAAGCTCAGCTCGCTGGAGATGCCGAATCACGGCGAGAACACGACAGGCAAGGCAGAGGAGGCAATGTGTTGGAGGCTGGCTAGAAACACGGCCAAGATTTCTTCCCCGACTGATACGTTCGGCCAGCCAATCGCGTCGGCGAGCGGATGGGCGTGCTCGCGGGCCTCGTTTGGGAGGGCTGGAATAGGCTTCCATCCGTCAACATTAAATGCTCATCACGGCAGTAGGGCACGTGATCTTCGAGGCGGCCGATGCGCGTAAATTGAATTTCGGTTGAATTATAAACGGAAATTAATTTAATCCCCGTTAAATTTTGATTGAGGCATGGGATGGAAATTGACTTGATCCTAGCATAAAATAATCCTCCAGCAAACTCTGCTTAAAATCTTCTTACGTAGATACAGGTACTTAAAGGGTTTTGTATTATGCGGTGGCGGAAATTTTTAGGCACGAAGCGAGGATAAAATACTAAACTTGCTGATTTTTCGGCACTACTATCACACTTTAATATGCCTTCCAACCTTGTCTTCAAACATACCCGAACTAAACTCAACTCGCTATGACACAGCTCGTCTAAATTCCACAACCGGACCAGTCTGCCAACTCGTGAACCGATCCACGGTCTGGTACTCCCCGGCTCTCTCCCTCCCTCTGCCTTTCCCCGGACCCCCCCCTCCCAAATCTCCCTTCAATCTCATATCGAACATTCTTACCGTTCTCGCGACCGCATCTCCCAACTCCATATACGCCATCCCCCTCCCAATACACCCTCTTGGCCCTAAGCTAAATGGACAAAACGCACTCTGCGCCTTCTGCACCACTTCCTCGCCCACCTCACTAGCTAGCCAGCGCTCTGGCTTGTAGGAAAATGGGTCGGGGTAGTATTCTTGATTGTGGTGAATAGCGTAATGACACGTCCCTACCACCACCTCTGGAGGGAAGAAATGCCCATCAATTGTCAGGCCGCCAGAGAGGACTTCGCGTGGTGCCAATGTCCCAATAGGTGGACACATCCTTAACGCCTCATCGATGCACGCCCTGACATAGGAACACGCGTTTAACCTAGGACCAGAGCGAATCTCATCTACATTAGGGAACGCGGCGCGGACCTCCTTAGTTAGCCGCTCTAGCGCCGTAGGGTTGTGGAGGAGGTAGAAGAACGTCGCCGCCAGCGCTGTGGAAGTGGTATCCGATCCCGCGACAATCATGAGGTTGGCTTCGCCCCATAGTTCTTGTAGGGAGAATCCCGCGCCAGTTTCAGGGTCCTTGGCCGCCAGGAGAAAGGAGAAAAAATCCTTGCGGTCGGCGTCGACTCCTAGTTTCATGCGTTCGGTGGCGTTGGCCTTTGTCCATGCCAAGTACCGTGTTCGGCCCTTTGATGCCTGTCGGAAGAGGTACTTGTCGATGCCGTGGTCGTGGAGGGGGAGCATGTTGCCGCACTACGCACCAGTGTTTTAAGGCTATCAGTTTGCTTATTCGTGGAGGGCAGAGAAGGGGATTTCACCACTGGCGAGGGTTTTGAGAACTTACGATATAATGACGGACAGCAGTTGAGCCAACGAGGTCTAGGATAAAGTGGTTGCTGGAACTTTTGAGCATGCCGAAAGCTTTTCCGAAGCTGAGGTCGCCCATTACGTCGAACGTGAGGTAGTTACACCAGTCTGCTATGTTTTTGGGAGTGGTCCATTCGCCTGCAGAGGTGGATCTCGTTGGATTTGAGTCTGCGGAACTTGTTCTTGCTGAGCCAAGGATGTTACAGAATGCTCGTACTGAATGACCTTCCGTTAGCACTGATATGAGCCTGATGGCAGATTCACTTCGTAAAACGCATCCGATCGGAGGTGTATGCCGACATACTATGGCCTAGCATTACCTCCTCCATAGCTCTCAACGCGGTATCGCTAAACGCCGGTGCCAATACTCTCCGCTTCCGCGCATTAACCGCCTTATCAATTACATTATGCGTATTCGTCGCCTGCGGGGTCGGCGGGTACGCCCTGTATAACTGTGCTTTCTGCACGTTCTTGCCGTAGCCGTAGATCCCTTTTAGCCCCCCCGCGGTGTTGATGGAAATGCTATTTGGCCCGAAGCGGACATAATCACCTGTGCATCGAAGAAATTAGTGAGTATGATCTTAGGTAGCAGGAGAGAATGACGTAGCTATACCGTACTTGGTGTGTAGATAGTGGAAGTCGAGGTGTCGGTCGCCTTTCCAGGCGTGGTAGGTCGAGTACCAGTCTGTGATTTTGGCCAAGGACGGACCGGGGTATTTCGCGAGAGGGTGTAGGGTCAATCGGTAGCCGATGAGGAGGAGTACCTGAGTTCATGTGGGTTGCCCGTACGAGAGAAGTGAAGTTTCATGCCAAAGGACTTGGATGGCTTACGTAGAGAATGAAGCCGGCTACTGTGTTGGAGAGGAGTGTCAGAGTAAAGCTTTCGCCTATCGCGAAAGCCATCTTCAGTCGGTCTACGGTGTGTGGTCTTGCGTCGTCCGTGTACTGATGCCGGCCGTTGCGTGGGGAGGGGAAGAGGTTTTAAGTCGCCCAGGGCCTTTCTCGGCTTCGTTGCGGTGGACTAAGCTTCACATGTGGCCTACGCCAAGACCATAAAACAGCGTTAGGCTTTACATCTGAGTTGAATTGCGGGGCTAATTTCCTAATAAGGCTTGCAGCGCTCCAATGCCCCGAATTAGGTTAAATTAGGTTAAATTAACGATTATGCGCTATATTGGGACAAATTAACGGGCAAGCGGCATAAATGCGGCGGAAACAAACTAGCGTGGGGATATACATGATACCTCATGCTATAGATTAGATTTTAGGAGATCCGAACAATACAGAATTCGCAGCTCCCAATTCTTGAACAAATTCGGTTTCTAGTTATCCTATTATGGCAAGGTAGAATCTCACGAGATTGAGCGGGAGGCTGGGGTGTTCACCGCAGCCTCGTCCGCAAATATCTACTTATAAGTTTGACGAAACCCCACGGTGAGCGAGGAAGCTGTCTCGCGTAAAATCCCGTTCGTCGTTTAGGGGCTAACTAATTATTCTCCTCGCCGACAATTTTGTGCCATGGAAGATTATCTCCACCGTTACGTTCTTGATGGAGCAAATTATGCATCACCACAGGACGTCGAGAACAGTTTTCTGGAGATGTGGAAGTTTTTGGTGTCCTATCCGAAGAGAGACTTTGAGCTGAAACTTTTGGATGGCCTGATTAAATCTAGGGTGAAAATCAACCTATGATCAGGAGGGACCGCTATCAGACGAGGGAGTCGATGATTTTCTAGACCAAAAGGTAGACAAAGACAAAGTCTTTTCCTGATTGGTAGGCTTGATGCTGAAAATTTATCTCTAAAAGGGCATCCATGCTCTCCTTCGCCACCAAATGGCTGCAAAATACTAGAGGGGCATAGGCTGATGTGAGTATAAATTCACCGGCGCTGTTCAATCTAACTTGCCAAAGTGTACAGAAGTACGCGGAGGATTGGAGTAACGGCCTTTCATATCTTCACCCATACGAAAATGAGGAAGTCATGGCCAAAGTCTTAAACAAGCTCCAGCTCTCAAAAGAGTTTGCGATGGCGTGGACGTGGGAAATTGGAGCATGCTGGTGCGCACGTCAAGTCGTAAACAACGACGTATGTCTTCGTAGGTGAGCCGAGGGCCTAGGTCCAAACGCTTGTACTCAGGTATTATGACTTGTTCAGACATCGCATTTAAGGAAAGATGGGTTCGGGCCTTTTGGGTGATGGCAGTCAGCTACAACCCCCAAACTCGCATTGCTTCGGGCATCCTGGGGCATCGGCCAACTAGCAGAGCACCGGTAGACTCAGTACTTGGGCTTAGCGCCACCCACGGGCTTCGCCCAAAAAATACGTAGATGCGTTAAATCGCGCCTCCAATTACGATACATGAATTATATCACTATTACCGTCTCCCGCTAAACTCTCTGGGCTAGAATCTGAGATTTCCGGTGATTTGAGGCGTCTGCATGGGCGCTTGGCTGATCGGGTAGGCTGTTTTCGCCTTGATGGGGGGGGGGTCAATTCTCTTGGTTTAGAGTCGCACTGACTTCTCCTATGGTCTTATCTTGCGAAGGATCAACTCTTTTTCGCTTTTTCAATGCTTTAGATTACTTCTTTTTCCGATGCGATAGTAACTGCTTTTCCTGTTATTGTAGAATAGACCTGTCTGCAAAAGTTATATTGTTGCCTTATCTATTTTAGCTTGAATTCTTGCTACTGCCTGCTAGTCTTCAGATTCTTAACCTAATTAATACTGATTCTGCTTTCGGAAAGCATTTTGAAGCTGTTCCACATTTATAAGGGTCTGGAATTCAAGTGGAATGCAAGGACAAAGTGGTGTAGATGGTTCATAGGAAGTTAAAAGAGCACTGTATCCGAATTAAAGAGGATCAGGCTTGCCTTTTGGTATCTTGACCTTACATTCTTAGTGGTCATTAGTTAGGGGCATATTTTAAAATAGATCTTCATAAATTCAGCTTTAGAAACTTAATGCTCGCTTCGTAGCGAAACTGGTGTTTGATTAAGGAGATTACAGACACACCCATAAGCTGTATAAGGTGAGAGGTGGCGATTTGAGGGCTGAATTAGGCTTATTAAGGCCTGCTATTCAACTAGGCTAAGAGCTTGTTGAGTGGTATGGGCATAGTGTCAATTGGCAGTCCTGCCTCAGCGATATTCAAGTGTTTGGTGATGGGCCCTCTACTCTTTCGGAGCCTTATGAAGAGAGGTAAATCTGCCTGTTTCCAGGGTTTCGAAGGTGCAGGTAAGTCAACTCTCTTGATCCATACTGCTTGATTTGTTAAATTCTAGGGTATTACGATTTTTACGAGGCTACGATGTGGAATGCTGCTGAACACGGCATATCCCGTGGGTGGCGCTAAGCCCGGGTACTCAGTCTACCGTCCTAGGAGCATCTCAAAGAAACCGTAGATACAGCACACCATCCCCTCACGGCGCCACTGTCTGTATATGTTTTCTCTCTCTTCAAGGATATTCATCATATTGAATATGTTCGTGACGGCCTCATTGGTGTCGATTATGCTCTAGATTTAAACAACAATCTAGCCAAGGTCAGAGTTAAAAAGCGCGGCAATTACGGAAAATTGAACGAAAAGATTGTGTCCGTGATGAGGTATTATCAGACAGGGACCTCGTGCTGCTTCAACGCATGTCAAGAGCACTGCAAAAAACCTTCTGTTTTTTTGAAACCATGACCAGTCTGTCAGACGTAGATTCTGTCGACGAGACCCTAAAAGATAGACTCGATTTCTTGGACCAGGCTTTAGAATTCTAGTTAACGTCTGAGCGACTTATGCGAAAAGTCACAATGTATAGCAGTGCGGTAAGTCTGTCAAGCCACACAAATAGCACTCTAGACTCACGCTCCTCCCCGTGTAATAGCTGATAACCTCACGGTGCAAGGAGACAACAATCTCGATATATCCGTCGCTGCTGACTCCCGCCGGATCGCGTCTCAAAGCAAGAGAGACAGTTCAGCCATGAAGACAATTGCCGTACTGACGATTGTGTTTCTTCTGGGAACATTCGTGTCGGTACGTATGTCGCAAACACCAACGAAGCACTCCAGTATCCACACCAATCTTAACACAGATCGCCATCTTCAGTACAACAATCTTTGATTTCCGGTCAAGTGACAGTCCCGTTATGTCCGAGGAGTTTTGGATCTATTGGGCGATTACAATTCCTTTGACAATCTTGGTTGTAGGAATCTGGACAGCTTAGTATTACCAGAACGACCGGAAGTAGACCAGCCAAGACATAGACCTCGAGAAGAACATCAAGCATACTGGTAGCGTTCAAGACGATGATCAGACATCTGACGACGACGAGATCTCTGGCAATGAAAGGACATCTAACAATAGCGCAGCTGCTAGTACTGGAAATGAGATGGGTGGTGCTGTGTGGCTACAGCCTCTCTTGGCAAACGGGCCAGGGTTCTGCCGCAACTTCGACGGATGGCTCTTTCCGGCCAGAGTTCCTAGAAAAGCGTTCAAAAGACCGAACCAATGTCGCGACGACTGGCGTCTGATGGCACCGCGCGAGAAGCTCCTGGGCTGAAACAAGGGTACAAATGGGGAGGATGATCGGTTGAAAGGAGGACAAGTCTGTCGCCCTCCCCTTCATCCTTTTATGGTATCCTGTCTATTTCCCCTTCACTCATTCCGGGGTTGTAGATCAAAGAAAATAACGGTTACGAAATCAATATATCTCTGCACATTTTGTCTCTATTTCGGTAGTTTAAAGTGGCTTCTAGCAGGCTTCGTTTGTGATGAAAGACTCGGACCAAGACGCGTGGCCCCGCCCTCGGTTGGAATCGGGCGGAGGAAGCCCCACCCACGCTGCCTCATTCGTCCAGCCTCCTAAACTCTTTCTAAGGATTTGTCGCATGAAATGATATCACTTAGTGTCCTCTTAGCGTATGGGAGTTGCCGTACATACTGCCGCACAGAGCACAAATGGCTGCCTATCTATCCCTGACCTTCGCCAGTCCTGGTTTGCGCCCTGCTCAGGCATCAGCCGAATTCAAAGCTTAATTCAGGCGAACAGGAGTGAGGCGCGTCGATCAATTTCCTATTGGATTGGCGAGGCGGGGGGAAGGGCAGCGAAACGAGGCTGTGAAAAACCAGGAAAAATAAAATACGAAAAATACGTTCCGAAATTATATTCTGTTGTGAAACACACCCCGCGCGATTGTCACTCCTCGGAATATAGATAGTGATAGGATGTAAGGTGGTTCTCTTAGAAACCCCGTCCGCGATCGGATTGACGCTCGTCAGGTCTTGTCGAAACCATGGCTGCGCTGGCGACACGCAACATCGCGAGGGCTGAGCGCCTAGGATATGAGGTGGACATCACAGACGCAGGCGATCGTGAAGAATGCGCATACCTGTTCGACGAGCCGGACCGCCCTCTCTCTCCAACAATCCTCCCGGACTGGGAGGTATCCGACGGGATACAAGTACATCACTTGCGCTCGCTGTCATCGGCAGTGCTACAGCGGACTCTCGTGACATCGCTTTCCAGGCTGCAAGCCACGATATCCCCCCGCTGTCCCGCGTTCCCGAGCACCGCCTCAGCGCAAACTCATGTTTCCACAGAAGCACCATCCACATCCTTCCCAACCCCACCGTCCCGACTGACGGTATTCCTCGAGGCGGTAACGAGCCAGAGAGCAGGAGTCATCTATACATTTGTCGGTATGGTTGCGACGCTTGTTTTGGGAATAGGCGCCTGGAAACTGGCGATAAAGAGTTTCAGATTATCAGCTCTAGCGTCCAATCAGGCGCAGAGGTCTACGGTAGGAGAAAACTCCCCGCGCCGACCTGGAAGTCCGGCAAAAGCGCTGACCCCACCCAAGCCAAAATCCTTCCACCTAGTCCGCTCCCTTCTCCGCAGCACCCTAAAACCCCCCAGTGCCTGCACTGTCGTCGTCGCTCCGCACATTCACAGCTTCAAGATTGACATGCTCACGGTCATCGTAACCCTGGCCCTCTGCTTCACTCTCCTCATCTACACGCACATCTTCTTACGCCAGTCGCACGGCACCACGCGCCAAATAGTCCACTTCCTCACCTACCTCATCTCCACACCACTCGGCCACAGACTCAAAGCAGATGCCCCGCGTCTAGCTGGTCTGCTGGGTGTGATGTCGGGCTTCGTTTTCTTACCGCTTGCGTGGAAGTTAGTGGACGTGGCTTTGTCACGGCGTGGGGAATGGGTGGGGAAGTGGGTTTGGTTGAGGAGGGTGACGTGGGGACATAGGATTGGGGTTGCGGTGTCGAGAGCTGGGTGTGCGTGGGTTCTGGGGGGCTGTGTGGTTAGATGGCTTGGCATGGGGACGGATGGAGGGAGGAGTGGGTTCGAGGAGGCAGCGATGATTGTTAAGATTTTTATGGTGGTTTGTTTGAGCGAGGCGGGATTAGGGAGGGGGGAGGTTGCGAAGTTGCTGGGTGGGTGGGAGGGTGAAGAGAATGTGGGGGAGGCAGTCTGAGGACTTCTATTCTTGCATCATCTCGGGAGAGCAGCGCGTTTAACTATTAGGCAATCAATTTCTGCGCGCCACAGTAATGGGAACAGTAATCGCTGTTGCACGAGCAAAAGGAATAAGCTGCAGACTGTAGGAAACGAAAATGGGTGGATCCCCTATAGCAAATGATCGTTGACAAGTCAATTCGACCTTGAATAGACCTACCGGCCCCCCTTCACCCAAGCACAAACCCCTAACTATCCGGAACACACGACGTAATACAAGCAAAGGGACTGGGCAGTGCAAAAACTTCAGCCTGAGCTATTATTTCCAAGTCCCAGCTTTTGATCGCTAGATGTTGCTTGCCAGGGCCTCGCAGCATTCTCACTGTTAGTAGAAGTAAAACATGGCCGATGCGACACTCATGCCCGATGCGACAATATCTTGGCGCCCACTTTCGTGCCTTATTAGGTTATTAGCATGTTTACAATAGTTTTACAAAATTAGTATAAGGAAGCTATACCCAAGCGCTACTTGCACAGTGCAGGGCAAAGCAGATTATAGGGTATTGGGGGAAATATAAATGGATAAGTGCGAGGTATAACTTTTATCTGGGCCATATTACTTAGGCCGTTGCTATTACGACAGGGTGAAACGCTAAACCGACAGGGTCGATTTACTAAATCGACAGGCTCGTGATAT
>JAJDMX020000664.1:0-12053 GCA_022345685.2 Nothomitra cinnamomea | reverse complement strand
CAACTATCATCCCGGAGTGCTAGAAAATTCGCTGTTTCCTAACCGAGACTCATAGCGAGTCCTTCATTTATTTGAAGGCCGCAATTTACAATAAATTAAGTTAGCCTCACGAGTGAGACTGCCCCAGATCAAACCCTTAAACCATTAAACCTTTACCTTTTATCGATAAAGATAGATTATTTTTACATATGTGTAGGTATCCAGTCCTACTAAATTATCCTACGTTTTGTTCAATTTCCGCAAATGAACAGGAATAGGGACGAAAAAATTATAAAGGAATTTGGAAAGAATTTAAAAAATATTCGAAAGATCAAAAAATTGAGTACGCGTGCATTGGGTGATTTAGCAGATGTAGACTTCTCTCTTATTAATCGGATCGAGCTGGGAAAAGTCAACCCTACCCTGACAACAATTCTTGTACTGGCCGAGGCACTGAAAATTGACGCAGCAGAATTAATCCACTTCCGGATCACGGAAGACAAAAAATAATTTCGCTCAATCCCCCTCATTAAACGTTACTTCAAATCCCATTACCAGATTGTCATACAGATGAAAAATCAATTGACTACCGGCATTATTATCATATAAATAAATGTCCGTATTTTTCGGATGCAAGGCCTTGTCATAATCCGGTATGATATCCAGACGATACTGTGTATAGGTGGTAACGATCTTCATTTTATCATCCCCGATAGCGATGCCGGACCTCGTTTTCATGAGTGCTGAACCGCTCCGGATATCATAAATGCGCATTGTCGTGACCGTATCCGTTGGCGTACTATTATAACCAAACACCAGGTCAACATCGGTGCCCTTGTATTTCACAGATATGGTATCCGGTTCATAATTAGTCTTATCCATTTCATACTTCATCCGTTTCAATCTGGTATTCAGGACTTTCTCAACTGCTGTTTTGGTCATTCCCAATTTAAATGGACCGATACCCGCAGTTGATACAAGATTCTCAGGCTGGATCGGACCAGAAGCATTGGAAGCGGCAGCTGCAGTTTTCTGAGCACTAATATGGGTCGTTGTAAAAACCAGGATTAAAAGAAGAACTGAAAGATGTTTCATTTTTACAATGTATTTGTTTTAAGCGGTGCGCAAATGTACCGCATGGAAACATTAAACGCCATCAATTCCCGGGCGGATTTCCTTTGCACGCATGAAAGCAATGTTTTCAAGCCTGCGCAAAAAAAAAGCCCCCGGCATTCGCCGGAGGCTTCGTGGGCCGCACTGGATTCGATATTCCGTTACAAGTACTTGAATATCAAATCCAATATTTCTAAAATTTAATAAGTCCACCAATAAGGCACTATATGAACCCGGCTTACTTGAACTCAATTGCTATCTCCAAAGACTACCTTTAGGAAAACTGAGCCAATGCCTGGCAGCACTTCAACTTTAAATCATTCAGAATAGTCAAACCTTTCATAAAAAGAACTAGTGTAAAGTTAAGAAATTTCAAATTCTTTTAGGAAGAAATCGGGCGCTATTTCACCATTTATCCTAAGAAACAATGCTGTACTTTGTATAGGAATAATAACTTTTCAAGGAGAGAGTTTATCGATTTACGGCCTGGAGAAGACCGTCATTTATTTACGCTTTTTCACTAATTCCTGAACTTCCTTCCGAGTTAATCCTTCAGAAGCATGGTAACCTTTATAAACTTTACCGTGTTCCTGGTGAAATGTTAAAAGGGCATTTCCCAGCCCTCTTTTTATTACTAATAAATCCGCTTTTCTTTCCTCATCTGCTTCGTTTTTTGAGCCTTTTAAGAAATCCCATACATCGAGGAAAAAGGGTTTTTCTATATCAAGAATAATATGGGCGAATTCATGGGCCATACATCCCATAAAAGCTTCGGGTGAAAAATGTAATATTTCCTGTTCAATATAAATTCGCCTTTCAAAAACTAGCCACCGAACGGCCATATAGAAATTATACCGTTTTCCATTAACAAACCGGTACCTAATTCGTTTATGTCCGAGTTCTGGAAAGTTGGTTGCCAGTAAAGTGTTGGCTATTTGAATGGCTTCACCATGCGTCATCATTTCATGATTTATAAAAAAGGTTTACATCAATGGCTTCCGGGTAAGCTTCCTGAGAGGTATTATAAACAGATTTTCAGAGATCTGAGGTTTTCTTTTTATTTTTCCCATACCTTTCTTACTTGAATGCATACTAACCTATTGATTCTTAAATATTTAAAATAGCCCTGGGTTGCATGAAATTGATCAAAATTGCTTAATTTCATGCCTGCTAGATCAATTTTTTCAATGGTAAGGCCCGTTTTTTATCTACCCTAAGTAAAGCATTTCTGTTTGCTACTCCATGGCTGCACTCTATCCACCCGCAAGGGTTGGTTGGTTTGGATTAGATTTCTTCCTTTTCAATCTCGTCTCCAATCGCTTGGATCAAGCCGTCCTGAATAGCTGTGTTGGGATTCAAAAGCTCCCAACTAGAACCCCATGGACCAACTTTTGCCGGCATTAGTTCTAAAGTAAAAGATCCAACTTGCCCTTCAAGCGAAACAGAATAATAAACTTTTCCCTCCATCATAAGGGGGGTTACCATACCTCTGAAGCCATCACCAGCGAAATCAAAGACAATTTCAAATTGTTGAATCATGGCTGAATAAATAATGCTCTTGCAAAAGTAGTAATAATTGCTAAATCAACTGACTCCATCGTCAGGTCATAGTAACTATTTTAAGCAATTGTCCAGGGTCGATTAGTGTTTTGCATTGATTGAGTTGTTCCTTATAAAATGGGGAAAAATAGGATCCATTTTCGTCAGGTAGAATTACCCGTAAAATATCACGGCCATCATGGACAGATTCAACGAAAATAATTTTAAAGCTTCCTTTTAAAAGACCTGAATAGCCTTTCAGCGGTTGGAAACAAAATCCGTCTTTAATATTTTCAATAATTCCTTCAAAAATCCTTTGTGCAAGATCAGTTTGAATAGGAAGACAAATTTGTAAATCTGGATGGTTGAAATGTTCAAGTAAGCCATGCGTGTGATAATTGGTATGATTGGGGTATTGATCATCGATCACACAATGCATAATCCAACCATATTTTTCCAGATTTTTTTTTGCAGCAATAATGCTTTTTTAATTTCCTCTGCATTGAAGTCCATTGATTCCATGGTAATGAAGTTAAATTGGTGAAAAATGAATAAAATTGGAATTGTCGCCCCAAAATGCCCTGTGTGTTTTACTTGTTCAGTAGGGCACCTTTGTATAAGAAGTGAGTTAAGCATACATATCTACTATGTATAAAATGAATGAACATAATCTGAATTGGCCACCCAACGATACAGGAAAGGGATTTTCCGCCTACCCTTGGTCCCGTAACCTGTGAAGGAAAATAAGTTTAGGTTATATTGGGCAAGAAGATCTCACTAATCAGGTAAGTCCCGGAAATAATTGCGGATCGATCGTATTCCTTTGTTTTTTTGTTCTTTTACGGTGAATATCGAAATATTCAAAAAATCAGCGATTTCTGTGTTCGTCCATTCTTCTATCCAAGCCAGGATGAATATCTCTTTTCGTTTTGGAGGAAGCAATTCTACGGCAGTAAAAACTTGTTCAAGGACTTCGGATTGTATAATATAATTTAATGTAAGCGGATCTGTTTTCTCGCTTTCCAAATAGGTGTATTCTATCTCATAGTGGGCAGCCACTTTCCCATGCCGTAAAAAATTTAGACAACTGTTTCGAACAGATACATATAAGAACGATTTAATTTTTGAAAACAACTCAAAAGCTGACCGTTTTAGCCAAAGTTTAACGAACACGTCTTTCACAATATCTTCTGCTTCTTCTGGATTACTAATCATTTGACTGGCCCAGAAACAAAGTCTCCGATAAAAATAATGATAGACCTTTTCAAAAGCTGCGTGATCACCTCCTCGGAAGTCTACCATAAATTCCAATGGCATTTCTTCTGGCAGGAGGCTATTGTCATACTTCATAAGCGAACCATTACATTAAGGAATAACAACATGCGTTAATGGATGGCTATTTCCCGGACTAGAACCGGCATAATAACCAACGGCAATAACACCAGCCGATCTTGAGAATCGAAATCTGATTTGTATTGGGCATGCCTTATTAATGGAAACACTTGAATCCCAAAGTAGAGGGGTCCGTACCAGAATCTTTTTTTATTTGGCTTGATTTCCTGCTACAAATAGTCCTTTGCCAACTTTCTTTTGAAAAATATAGGGAATACTGAAGATAGAACCCTCAAATTGCAGAAAGCCCGTCATTTCTTTTAGGAATATTTGCTAGATACAGGACAAGCCATAATTAAGCCTTAGAGAGACTTAATCCGTTAGCGAACAGCGGTTATTCGTGGGGAATTCCCTTATTATTTATTCCACTGTACAGGCAAATTTTTAATAAAGAATTGCTTTTGCCCCGCATTCATGTAATTCAGCATGAGATGGCATAGGAGATGAACATCTTTTAAATTAGTAACTGTCTTGTCTGCTTGCTGAAGTCGGAAAGTTATAAACCCTATTTGGTCAAAGTGGAGGGTGTCTTGGACAGAAATAAGCAAGGAAGGCTTACTCTTACCAAACTGAAGATCCTTTATGGGTAAATATCCTTTATTGATGCCGTTGTCTGTTCCTGGAGGGCCGCTATAACTAAAAAACTTGTATTTCTTCCCCTTCTCGTCAACTACCCCAAAATCATCGAAAGCTCCTCCCGAAAAAGTAAGGCTGGCAAGCTTATGATAATGGCTCTGCACCTGTAACGTAACGGTGATGGAACGCGTTTCCCTTGCTCCCACGGCTTTCACCTCAATAATCTTAATAGAATCATAAGGAGAGGTTATTTGCAGGGCTGAACCACTCTGTGAAAAGGTGGGTAGATGAAATAAAATCAGGCCTACCAGAAAAAGGCTTTTATAGGATGGAAAGTGATACTGTCTCATAGTTAACAAGGTTATATGGTTTGCAATAAACTAAGTTATTAAAACCAGCTGAAAGCTAAAAAAGTAGTTTCCCTGTAGGTTTCTTTCAGAGTGGATCATGTCCCAAAAAAAATTCCTAAAATCATGAAAATCAAAGCGTCCACGCTAAGCGGAAACTAAACCTATACACCCAAAAAAATTACCATTTCATTGATAACATCCATTTTTTAACAGGTCAATAATTGATAGTATTCATTACAGGCTTGGCAATACCCTGTTGAAGTCGGATCTGGACTCCAACAATCTATACAGAGAGCTCCACTGGAAAATTGTGGGTAAAATAATTTTTGTCTCCAATAAACGGGCACTTCATAAAAGTGTGGAAAATAAACAGACCCATATTTTCCAATAATTGCCTTGACCAGGTGTATACAATTTTCCACACAATCTATGTTAACGAATTCATGATCGGTGTGAGGTTTAAAATACCCACAACTAATATTGGCCACGGAACAAGATACGCCTAGTTCTTTAAGCGCCATTACATCCGTCATCAACCCTTTTGCAAAACTGTAGTTATAAGAATGTAATAACCTAACCAACGTGGATTGAAACTTTTTGCTGGATAAGGCCACTCCTTCTGCTTCAACAATAAAATCCTGATATCCATTTCGATCGCATTGCAGAATAAAATTGCAATTCGCAAAAAAAGCTAAATTGGCGCGAAAACTACCTTCACAACCCGTTTCTTCATCACGAAAGAAAGCCACTTTTATATTATCAAAAAATTGCAAACATTCTAACGCAATGAATACCCCTACCTTGTCATCGCCTCCAATCCCAGACTGTTTCATAGTAAATCTATTTATTCCGGTTATATTTCGGCCGAATTGAATTGCCGTTAAGTCTTCGACGATTTCATGCACCGTATCCATATGGGCTACAATACAAGGATAGGTGTTACTATTTCCTTTAGTTATATAAATATTTCCGTTATTGACATAAAAAGAGCATCCCTGAATTAATTTTACTTCGCGGATGATCTTAGCAAATATTCGAAATTGATTGTAGGAAGCAGATTGAGTTTCTAATATATCAATTAATTTATCAACGTTCATATTCGTTAATTAAAGATTTTGTAATTACGTTTCCAGTCGGCTGTGCATCCATCATCATCAAATGTTATGTTCTGAAAGAGAGGATGAAACAAGGAAATTTACTGAGAGCAGCTCCATCACTCCCGAGTAAATGATACCGTTAAGTACAGCTCAAAGGGGATAGTCTTCTAACTGAGGAGTTTCCATCCGCACACTACTGACGGCAGGGTCATGACGCCACCAAATTTCACCGTCTACAGTGATTGTATTATCAACATGGGTCAATCTTCCTTGGTGAACACCACGTTCAATCGTTACCGCAAAAAGGTCAACGATTTGGCATTCTCTAAGCTGGTCCCAATATTGAGTTATTCGGATACCCTGGATTTTACAATAATGATGTTTGTGTACATCAAAATTACATAATGCTCCATCCTCGCCATAGCAAAAGGTATCAATATAGGGATATGCCCAAAAATCAGTATTAGTGTAGACAGTAAATTTTTTCATCACCTCCCTTCCGGTTTCATCAACAAACTCGTCTTTATATTCTGCTGAGTTATAATACTTCTTATGCCACCATCCTTTGGAATTAGCATGGCTGATAAAAAGATCATACATAAAATCGTCTATCACGTAAATCCTATCCATTAAGGTAATGTCATTTTCCAATGACCATACTAACGCTCTTCCGTATAACAGTCCATCTTTACCCTTTAGTATTAAGATTTTAAGGCATGCACAATGTTGGTAAATCTCCATAAGATGGCCCTCATCATTCATACAGCTTTCGCTCAGGGTACCTCCTCCTACTCCTCTTTCCATTTCGTAAACAGAGGGAATTTTCTTGTTGTTTAGTAATTTAAAACTAAGCGAACCACAAAAGCTTGCTTTGTATGCATTTGAAACATTTTCGAAATCAACATCGGTAAATAAGGCTAATGCTTTTTTTTTAAAAACTTTACGAATGACTTTGGCTGCCTTACCAGATTGTCTGCCTTCCATTGCCCATTGTCCATCATCATTAAAGACCATTTCTCGATTATAAGGCAAATAACCGATAGTGCCCGCTTCAAGAAAGGTTAAGAAGTTCACTTGTTCCGTGGTCAACATAAATCGATAGGCTGGATATTGTTGGTAATACGCTCGATAAAGAATTTTAGCAATTTTACAGGTAGAATTTCGAAGAAATTCAAGAAAGGTTTCTGAGTATGTAATCATAATTATTATATTTTTTATAAATTCTGAACGCCTGGATCGGAGAAGTCCTACTCCAGATATGGTTTACAGTACTTTTGCCTGGGCAGAATCAGTATTCTGACTCATTCTCAACGGGAAAGTGCAGGCAATGGTCTTTCCCCTCTCTTAAGAGTTGGTTTGTTGTTGCATAAGAATTTTTGATTAAATAAAATCCGGAACCATACTTATTTCCGGCTGCTAACCGGATGAGGATCCTTAAACCAATAAGAATGGATTGGCAGTAAAATCCCACTATCAGTAAAAGACAATAGCAGGATTATCCAGGTATTATATCTGTTCTACTAAACCGGGATGAATTAATCATTCGGTTTTTAATTAAACAAATGGTTAGTGAGGTCTTCGGGGGGATTACAAATAGCGATGAATAATCCTGCTCTTTGAAAAGCCGTAAGCACTCCATGTAATTCCGATTCAAATAAAAAGCAGGTTTGGCCTACCTCATTACTATGTAAAGGATAGCCTGCTATTTCGTTGATCACAAGAGCATCTTCATTCATGCTGAAATAGTATCCGTCTTCTACCAGAAGGATCAGCCAACCGTCATGCAAGTGTTTACACCTTTGCCAGGTGTGAAGCCTTTCCTTTGAGGCTTGAGGGGAATAGGCAATAGCGATTTGAAACAAATTGATTTTCTTTTGTTTTGTCATCTTCAGCATTTAAAAAAAGGGAAACAATTCAGACCTTATCAAGGCTAGAAATCACTTGATATATCCTTCCGCTTTCAATTCCGAAAGCCAGGTATAGGCTAGGTTTGCCTGAGCTTTTTGCCAGGCCGGTTTGGAGCCCACGACAACATTTAGGAGAATTCTTACGCACTCGGCTTGCACATTATTTTCTTCATCGAAAGTGGATGCAGGATACACAGGTAGTGTAGCCTTTCGATCAATTTCTGCTGGTTGTTCAACGACAATGAATTCCATTTTAAATTCGTATTTCTCTTCCCTTCCTGGTTGTAACAGTCCGATGCTGAAGAGATATCCAGACCAGGTTTCTCCCCGTACTTCTTCCCCTTTCTTAAGAAGCAGCGAAGATTTATCCTTTATTGGAATTTCCAATTCATCCTTGTCTTCCATTTTTGCTAAAAACCGAAGAAATAATTTGGTAGCCTTTTTATTCAAACTTATCATGCTAAAATGGTTTTATAAGCCCTTATTCTCAGGGACTTAGTGGTTAGAAAATTAATTACCTGTTGAAAAGAAAGATTTGTTCCAGTCTCTTTTGTTCCAAGGAGCCGATAAGGCGGTAATCCCGGCCATGTACATACATAGTGAGGGTGTGAAGCAATGCCTTGGCTTCTTCTGTTTGAAGCCATTGCTGCCCATGGGCAATGACACTATCGGCAAAAGCATACAGGATAGCAATCGGCGTACTGGGTAGTTTTTCTTTCGAAAAAAGCTGAACTTCATTCTGAAATTCTACATTTTTAAGTGATGTTGTCATTTGATTAAAGGCACCTCTATCGGGTGTGCCTTCCGTTGAGTGGTAATTTGAAAAGGGAGAATCATTTCAGTTACCCAGGAAGTTCTTGCGTATATTTCCAGGCATATTCTACAGGAGAAAGTCCATTGATGCTCTTCAGGTTATTAAATCCGGAGGCCAAACCGCTATTTATGCCATGCAAAACGGCTTCATAGATGTCCGGAAAAGAAAACATGCGTTCATCGATGAAGGCATCATAATTGAAAAAGGGATTTAAGGTTAAATTACCGGCGATGAGTTTGAAAGAATTAAGGTATTCTTCCCCAACTTGAATTACTTCTGGTTGAATAGTAAATGATAATTCCCCATGAGTAACATGTAATTCCCCATCCTTCCATTCCCGGTGCTCAACCCCTTGGGATTCTTTAGTCAACGCTGTTATGACTCTATCCAAAGCAGAATGTTCGACAAAGCATTCAGCAATAGTATTCCAGTATTGGGCAGAATCATAAAATCCAGAAAATACCAGGTATTCCTTTTCGGTAAAGAAATTCCAAGAAAGATTCGCTTTAATTAGCATACGTGTATATTTTAAAGGGTGAATAATGGAAAAGCGCCCTAGTTGGGGCGCTTTCCTGTAATGCGGCGAAATTTCTTTTTGGTTGCGTATATTTCCTGCTAACTGGCTCCAGCGGTCTCCCTCGTAAATGCCCCTCTTGGCATTTCCCATTGTTCCACGAGAATTGGTGCAGTAAATTCTCCGATAGCCTGGCTAACCCAATAAGGTGACAAATCATTGAATGGCATTCCCAGGCCCACCCGGGTGTATATACCTTGCTTGTGGTACAGGGTAAAGCCGGTATCCCGTTCGATGCGGGAGATTCGTTTTACTTTTTTAGGGGAAATAACATTAATGGTTGCCCAAATATTCGGAGATCCAAAGATGCAAAGTTGACAACTGCACCGGTTCCACCCTAGCATGTAGGCAGGATGCGGCTGTACTCCCCAGCGTGCTATTATATGCCAGACATCGGCCTCAGACCAATCCAGAAGCGGCCGCCAAAGTACGGCCCGGCGATGTATTGTGGTAGCTGGATAGATGTCAAGGGCTTTGTATTTGCTCCTGGCGGTACTTTCTGAACGACGTTCCCCCGTAAGGATATAAACTTCTCTGGTATAAGCCGGGTGACGACGGATCACGGCGGTCAGTACGTCAATTTTAACCGTACCGCTACACCAGCGGGTTAATAAATCTGTGCTTACAGCTGGAAATTTTAGCCGGGTATTAACTGCCCTTTTCTGGGAGGATATTACAGAAAATGCCCCCCCGGGGGTAAGCTGGAAATACAAATCCTGTCTAGGTTCACGGTTACGATATATTTCCCGGAGAATTCCACCATGTCGATAAGAAATATATAGGTTCATACCAAAGGCTCCGGCAAATGCCTGGCAGTAACTTTCGGTGCATTGCCAATCAAATAATTTTTCCCCCCGGCCATCTACATCATGATGATGTAGGTGAATACGATTTCTGTTTACCCCTTGTTCCAGGAGATAAAGGACCATGGCAATGCTATCTTTGCCGCCACTAAAGGCAATGACAATAGGAAATGATCCGTTTTGTATATATTTTAATATATCCATTTTAACTGAGCTAGGGTTATCTATTATTTGGGATGAAAGTCCCGAGTTCTATTTAGCAGTTCTCTTTTTCATTCTACCACATGGAAAAGTATTTAAGAACTAAAAAGAGTTAACTGATGATTGCAAGAGGAAGGATAACGTTTTTTTAAGCGTTCAAACAGTTCAGCAACACGGGGGTCTGCTACTCCTCTATCTTCTTCGATTTCACTTAAATACTTATATTTAGTAAAGAGGTATCTCCAACAGTTTTCCACCCGCTTTACTTCCTCTGGAGTGGAGTATACGGCAGCAATCATCCGGGAATACCCTTTATGTTTTAGGCTTCTTGTAATGGTGCCAATCCCATTGGGGTCGGTAAGGCACACGGTGACAAAGGAGTAACTATTTTGTTCAGCTGTCCGTTTATTTTTATAAGCAACTTGGTTTCGTTTAAACGTATACTATGTAAGGCTACCGTTTGGTGCCAGGGTAGCTTTCCAGCCGATGTTTCTTTTTCTAATTTTCGGTTTACTTTGTTTATAAAAAATGAAAGTAAGCGGCATCATATCGTAGGCCCATTTAGGCCAGTCAGGATGTGCCGGTGGCAATGCATTAAAAAATTCTTGTTCATTCATAGTGAGGCAATTAACCAATTTTAAAAGGTTGACCAGCGGGCTGCTATGTATTCTGGATTTGAGGAAATAAGTACTTCTCTTACCTCCCGAATAAGCTGACGCATAAAATTCATGGCAAAGACTTCGCTTGATCCCATAGGAGAAATACTAGGTACATCAATATTATAATCGAGGCATTCAAGCCATTTATAAAACTGATAGGTTGAAACAGGCAGTAAATCGAAATGAATTATTCGTTGATGAACTGCATAGTTTCTTCGGGTATTCATACATGACCTTTTATTTAAATCTTCCCACATAGTAACCAGATAAGCAATGTTGGACTTGGAAAGATTAGCGTTGCAACTCGGAAATCGGTTGATATTGGAAACAACCTGGTGGCAGGAATAAAACATTTTTACCGCTAATGCTTCAAATATTCGGATATCCAATACTTCTTTATGCATGAGTCACTATTTAAGTGATAAATCAATGCGCCCTCAAGGCTGAGAGCGCATTGTGGAAAGGTGGATTGTTAAATTTTCGGGATGAAGACAATCATTTTATTGGTAATGCTGTTCTTCGGAGCAATAGAAACAAATCCCTTCGATTTTATATCTGATTGGGCTTTAAATAGCGCCCTATCCTTTGCGTCTTCAGGTGAATCCGCAAATTCTTCAGGCTTCTTGTATTTCTCCAAAAACTCTCCCAGATTCTCACAATCTGAAACAGCGATGGCTGCCGCCCAAGTGGGTATGATTTTCTTGCGGTTCGGATCGAGTTTATAGATTCTCCGATAAAGGCCTTCAATTTTCTGGTGCTGGGTACCCCTCCTAGTCTCCGCTATTTCTTCCTGTTTTTCCTCGATAGCATTTGTATCGATCCAGTTTTTTGCCATTTTATACAGCAGGACACCGGCAATGTCTTTAGGCCATTTGCTGGCATCTCTTCCCTGAACTGCTTTTCGGACCAGAAAGGCAACCTGTGCCTCATTCAGGTTTTTAAAGTCCTCAAAAGTCAATCTGCCATCGTGATAGGCATCCCGATCCGGAAACAAGACCTCTTCTACTGTGTCTTTAGTGGAATAACTTAAAGATTCATAAATCAACCAT
>JAJDMX020000663.1:0-12076 GCA_022345685.2 Nothomitra cinnamomea | reverse complement strand
GTGGCGAAGATGGCTCATGTGACTTTTTTTTTTTTCCGTCAATATTGAAGTTGACTTCTCGTGGCACTGAGCCCTACCCCCAGCACCTACACCACACCCACACCACCCGTCCTCCCCTCTCCCCTTGATTTTAGCTGCTGGCTATTAGTAGGATTGCTGAGATAGCGGCAGCAGGGTGGAAGTATGACGGTAACTGTACCGGAAAGCCTCCTGCGAAGTCTCAACATCGTGTGTGTGTGCTAGGCACACGAAGTAGCAACACGAAGCTCAGCCATATGTGGACATCTATTCTAATTAGTAGGACTTAAAGTGCTAGATTGCTTGCTCAATTGATTGCTTGATCGCGCTTCCTCCGCGCCTCATGCCTCAAGCCCCAAACTTCCCACCCCACCGACTACCCTCCCGGCGCTATTATCTTACAGGTATGTATGAGCATATAGGCGATAGCGTTCATGACCGGGAATGTATGTCGCGGGGTCGTGTGGGTGGGATGGGGTCGGAGTGCCGATTCGAACGTCCTGCGGATATGTGAAATTTTTTTTTTTTTTTTTTGGTCTATGCAGTTCTACCCTATCCCATTGATTCTATGCTCCATTCTATTCGAGACTCCATTTAATTCGCCTCTTAATTGACACATGCCCCATAAAAATCCCCTCATCCGCCTCGACTTACCCACCCCTACCCATCCTTACCTGCTCCTACCGCTCCTCCTTCTCCTCCTCCTCCTCCTCCTCCTCCTCTGCCTCCGTCTCATCATCCTCCTCCTGCTCTTCCTCCGAGCTTCCCGAGCTCGACGACCCGTCCCATCCCGACCCCCAACACCTAAAGTACATATGTGACCCGTACCACGCCATCTTCGCCGCCACCATCGTCAAGAACTGCTGCCGAAACTGTGACATCAGCCGCCCCCAGGTCTCTTGCATGTACCGAAGAGCTGCCCACCCGTCCGCCCCCAGCACCACCGATCACTCCGCTAGAACCGCTGCCTCCGTCCACCGCCGCCCTCCCACGAGCGCGTCGCCGATCGCCGACGTGCTGCCGAGCTTAACCGCCCCCCCGAAGCTCTCCCCCGCCCGTCCATACCGAAGCCCCTCCCCGCTGGCCCTCCGAAGCAGTGTCGAAAGATCTCGGTGGAACCCCGAGAGCTCCTCCCATGTCTCGCTCTCTGGAATGTCCAGCGAGCGGTGGTCCTCCCGGATCCCGCAGTGCCATGCGAACACCACCCACCGTCGCCGAGTCGCCAGCTTGCTGGACCCGTGCAAGATCCCCGGCTGACTGACCTGAACGTCGCCCGCCTGGCATGGCACTCCCACGAGCTCCCCGAACTCTTCCCAGTCCGCCGCCGTGTAGATCTTCGACGCGTTTGTCGTGCACCTGTTGCTCCCCTGCCCACACGACTGAACCCGCCCGTACCACTCCCCCAGCTGCCGGTGGAGCCCCGCCACCAACTGGGAGCAATTCAACATGTCTTCGTCGTCCAGACTCACCGCCAACTGTACCAAGTTGGCTCCCACCCCTGAGTCCACCAGCCGTCCCACCCCAACGTCGAAATGCGCGAACCCCGTTCTCTCGCCCGGCGACGTGTCCTTCGTGTAGTACTGGTAGCAGATTAGCCGCCAATTGCGGTCCGCCCACGCCGCTGCCATAATCCCATAGTAGTCGGGGTCCTGCCTGATCACCTGCTGCACCAGTGAGTACACCATATGCCGCAGCCACCCCATACGACCCTTCCCGTGCACCTTCTTGCGGCAGTGGTGCTTATATATGTCGAACTCTTCCATCACCAGCCTGCCCATCTCGCCCCCGTCTAGATAGCTGAACATGCTGCCCACATTGATCGTGCCATCTCGCACCCACACGTCCCAAGACTGCGGATCGCCCGCGAACCGATTGAAGACGTCTCGCACGTCGAAGTTGAATGCCGCCACCGGAAGTGCCGCCCACCGAGCCGGCCCTAGCCAATTCGCCCCCGCATTCCCCTGTTTCGCAGCCTCGCGGAAGTAGTGTGCCTGCTGTGACTTCAGCCCCGCCAGATCCTCCTTCCACTCCCATGCCATTTCCAGCCGCCGCAGCAAGACCCTCCTCTTCTTGTTCGTGCGGAGACCTAACCCACCCCCTGCTAGACGTCGGAGATGACCCTCGCAGAACCCGTCCAAGCCAATTGCCCGCGAGTTCCGCAGTAACTTGAGCCCCCTTTCCTCGTTAAGCTGCTTCCCTGGCCGCGAGATCGAATCGAGCAATCGTGTGCATGCCCGCTAGCATCCACATGCCACACCGCCACTCCGGCCTGCCAGAGCCGTCTTGCCAGCCCTCCCCCACTTCTCCTTCCCCTTCTCCTGCGTGCTCTTCTCGTCTTCCTCGCCTTTCTCGCCTTCCCCTTCATCCTCCCCCGCCTCCTCCCTCTCCCCCTCCTCCTCCACCTCGCCTATCGTCGCAACTCGAGTCGCCTCTCGCTTCTTCTTGCGTGCCCGCCAAATATCCTCTGCCATCGGTCGATCCGTCCGTCGACTCCGCACCGGCCGCTCCCTCATGCACTCCCAGACCAGACCCAATGCCTCGTCCCGGCTCACCTCCTTGCTGAAGTTCGCCAACTGCTTCAGTGCGTGGTAGCTCCACCGAGCCGGTGCCAGCTCCCTAGGCAACTCTTCCAGCGAACCGACCGACCACCTGCCCAAGATCTGCTGCTCGTATCCTAACTTCTGTCGCTCCGTCTTCGTCGCTTTCTCCACTAGCGGCTGCACCGCCCGCTCGAAGTCCACCGACTTCTGCAACTGCTGGAGCGAGTCATACCGAACCCTCCATAGCTCGCCCTGTTTGATGCGGCCCCACGCTGCCGCCACGACTGCCGCTGCCTGTTCGTCCACCTCCACCCCCTGCACCACCAACATCGTGATCAAGTCGAGCCGCTCCTTCTCCCCTCGCTGCCGCATTAGTTCGTCAAGCCCCTCGTTCACCAACCCGCGCCCCCAGCCCAGCACCTGTTGCAAAATCACTGCCTCCATCGATGTCCGTCCGAAAGTTGCGATTAATTGATGCCTTGCCGCTTGCTTGCTTGCTGGTCGGTCGCGCGCCCGTCTGGGGGCGATGGGAGATGTGGAGATGACGGGGTTACCCGGCTAGCCGACTCCCGTCTCTGAGGGGTGGAGACGGGAGTCATCAGCCAGGTAACCCCCACCCCAAACACTCCAACTCCTACACCGCCGCCCATTGGCGCAACTCCACCACCAAGAATACCTTCAAGAATACCCGCGCCGCATTGGAACCCTGTTTCTTCGCCATCCCGCCGTCGCAAGTTTAATCGGGCATTCACCATGTTAATTCCTAGTTCCCTAATCCTCGCCATCCCGCCCATCTCCCCGAACCAACCTACCGCTTGTGCCTCCATGTCAAACCGTCGACCCGCTATCTCCTCGATGCGCGCATTGCCACCTCCAGCTTCTCCGTCCACGAGCGCCACCATTGCTCCTGCCAATACCACGTCCGGGTATTGACACTCCTTCAACCCCCCCAGCAGAAACTCTCCGCAGACCCACTGCGGACACCCGCATCCCCAGCAAGCTGCATACCTTGCATACCGGACTATCGCCTTGGCTTGCGAGTATGCTAAGTACGTCGCTCGCCCCGCCTCGCACTCGTGAAATCCATGCTCGTCGTCGAGCCCGTACTAGTAGCAATGTGGACACCAATCTCGCAGCCGCTTGAGCTTCTGCTTGAACCCATGCAACACTTCGGCTCGCTGCATGTAACCCTAATGATACCCTTGCTGCTGCCGCCTTAGATTGGCCTGCTCCCGCTCATACTCCGCCTCACCGTTCGGATCCACCGCTACTTCGGCCTGGCTTGCATTCTCCGCCGCCGCTGCCGCTGCCACCTCTGCCTCGGCTGCTATGTTGTCGAATACCCACCTAAGACGACAGTTATCGCATGCTTCCTGCTCTTCCGTGCACTCGACCGTCTCAAGATTCCCGTCGAGATATCGATCGAGCTTTCGCCGACGGCACCCCTTGCTGGCTATGTATTCGTACAGCAGTCTTTTGTCCCCCGTCGAACTCGCGCTTGGTCGCCGTGTGGACGACGTCTCTCGTCTCCGTCCATAGCCAAGCCGCCAGGGCCAAGGGGAACGCTGAGTCCGGGCCTTCGCATTCTTCCTGATGCTGATACGACCAACACCAATTGCCTGGCAGCGAGCATCCAAAGCAGCAGCAGTTTTCGGCGTAGTCGATCTGCCGTCGAAGGTCTTGGTATGACCACCTCAGATGGCTCTCCTTCTCTTGCAATACCATGGATTCTCGTATAGCGCCTCTTCTGCTGTTTGGTAGTCCATCGCCAGTATTGAAATTATTGGCGTATATAGCTGAGAAGCAGCAGGGGCAGGAGCAACAGGCGTAGTACGCCTAAGCTCGGGTAGAGGCGGTGGCGAGGTCGGTGAGCATGAGGATATCTGCATCGGCGAGCTGAGGCTGAGGTATGGACCCCTCGGTAGTGATGATACAGCTGCTAGCTGTTTTGGAGAACTGGCTGGCGGAGTCTGCAGATGAACAACAGGCTGCAGCGGTGAGCAACGAGGGTTGTGAGAGCTGCTGGACACTGGAGGTCTACAACGCAGCGGACATTGGTGAGGTAGTGGAGGCTTGCGAGGGTGGTGGGGAGGATTGTAGGACTTTTTGTTAGCTGGCTGCGTTTCATTTTCCTTGTTGTAGTCATCCTGCTTGTAAGTTGGGTTAATGCTGTTGATAGGCCTCTTCTTGGTTGTAGCTGATGACGCAGTTGGTAGGGAAAGGCCTTGCACTGCCTTTCTTGCTGGTACTGATGCTGTCGCTTGTGTCGTTGTTAGACTTACAGGGGCGGAAGCAGCTGCTGCGGCAGGTGCTCATTCTCGTAAGATCTTTAGGATCTGCGGTATAGAGGATGGTACGTTGAACTTTAGGAACCAGTGCCAGTGCTAGGACACCCGCTGGTACTGCTCAATCAGCGCCGGCTGCATCTTTACAGGAAAGGCCTCCTCAACCCCGTACTGGCAAGCATCGACCTGCATGGTGTGACTGGCCTGCCAAGCAAAGATGGCCTCATGCATTAGCAGCTATGTCCTGCATCATATCAAATACCTTAGTAATCTCCCGGACGTATTTCTTCACGATTCCAACTATTATCTGCCTGTAGTTTGCAATGGTCAACATAGCCGATTGGAAGTGCTGCCGGCTAGTCCACTGTAGTACACCACTGAGCCGTGAGCTCTCCCAATGCTTGTGCGGGGTCTGGTAGTTGCTGAAGAGGTAGGCCCCACTACTCGGATCCACAGTATGCTGCATCCTCAGATCTAGGGACTCCCCAAATGGTTGTAAGTAGACTAGGTAGGTGTAGAGCAGCCGGCTTACCTCGTCAGGCAGAAAGCGAGCTTCAAAGAAGGAATAGTCGCTCCTGGACCGTGACTTGTGATGCTTAGTAATGTAGCCCAGCTGGCCTTTATATACAAACACATTGCATAATGCTGAGATGACGTTCTTCCATTTGATAGCTGTGATCTCTGTGCCACGGCCAGGTAACCTACCCGTGAGGTGCATTAGCAGCAGCAGTTCTTCCTGAAGTCTTTGGAGACGCTTGCGGTAGGCCTGGCAGGCCTTCAGGTTCCACTTGTGACTATCCGATAAGCCGCAGGATGGCTCTACCCATGCTAGGTCTAGAAGGTCCAGGTAAGCCTCTTCCAGTCCAAGGTTATCTGAATGTGACAGGAATGAATAACTAGGTCGAGACTCCACCCAGTGGTCCTGTATCTTATACAGATCAACTGCTGGTAGCTGCAGGCCTAGGAGTAGTGCCGCAGCCTCTGTCTGCACTTGCCGAACCATCCAACGCACGTATGACCACAGCTCATCCATCGTCAGCATCTGGTCCATGCAGGTTAAGATCTGGAAGTCCTGAGACCACCCTAGCAAGAACTTGCTGCTCTCAGTCCTACCTAGGACCTGCCTATAGCAGAAGAGATAGATTGTCTTGCCGAGGAAGTGGGGGCCGCCGATCAGCATGGAGCCTTTGCAGATCTCACTGAGCCGCCCCAGCCAATTCTCGTAGCCCTGGCGTGCAGGCAGCTCCAGGTGCCGGTACTCATTTAGAGGTAAAGCATACTCTAGCAGCAGCAGTCGGGCGGCATAGTGCAGCTCTGCTAAGTACGGCGTGTAGTTGAGTGCACTCCTGAAAGTGCACTGGCCTGGCCGCTGGCTAGGCCTAATGCCTAAGACCTTGGAGAAAACCATTAGATTGCTATCCCCGCCCTGGCCATCTTTGAACTCGCAGGTCAAATGCCAGACACAGTAAGCAAAGAGACATTCTCTAGCCTCTTCTAGACCTCGACCACTACCTATGGTAATTAGATCTACTAGCTCCCAGATAGCCAGTAGTAATCTATGCTTGGCTGCAGAAATGTGCAACCCATACTCCTGCTCCGCTTTTGCCTGCTGCTTCACTGGTGCCAACAGCCCCAATGTCCAGAATCGGTAGATGTAGGCTAGAAATCGCTTCCAGTATCCAATATACCAATGAAGGCTCTCTCGAACCTGCAGCTGCTTGAGCGGCTTACCATAGAGCCGATTGATGTTATAGCTCACAATCCAGGCATGAATGGTGGTTGGAGTGGCATCTAGGATGCGATTGCACCGTTCAACCACATTGTTCATCAGATCGACGATCTGGCGGAGCCTAACCTCAATATGACAACTGTTGAATTAGATCTCATCGCCATTGGACAAGACCAAATTACAGAGCAGAGGCGATGGACTCTTACTAGGTAAGGAGGAAGCAGCGACAATAAGATCTAGAGGCCGGTCATTGAAGAATTCGTGTCAGCCCGTCCGCAGCATCCAGGCATTGACCTGGTCTGTATTTACAGTATAGCCCTAAGTATGATCAGTTATACTTCTTTTCTCTATATCTGCGTGAGTATGGATGAGCTAATTACTTAGTCGTACTGCTGTTAATGCTACTGCTGCGATGCTGCCAACTGTTGCCGCTCCTCCTGATGAAACCTTTGTAGATCTTCCTCTAACCCTACAAACACTGCCCTATTTACCCCCGTCGGTAGTAGCTGGGGAGCTTCAGCCTTATTCACTATCCAGGAGATGCGGTTGGTGACGCCCTCATAGTTGATCCAGAACTGCAGCCGGATGGGGGCAAACCGGCTCTAACGCTGCTGCCGCTGCTACAGTGGTGTACCCTGTATGCCAGGAAGCTGATGCATCTTAATGCAATGCCCACGTATCTTATTATTGCTGTGGGAGCGGAAGTTGCAGTCTGGCTGCAGATAGACGAATCCATCGCCGACTGGAAAGCCCAGATGTGGCGGGCTGCCATCAGGTAGAGGCTATATGTCGGCGCATTTCTGAGCTACTGGCTGGCCTTCAAAGGAAGCCATCAGGTCTCGACAGTTGGCTGCACTGTAGCGGTGGTATTTCGACTGGGTTAGGTAATTAAGTAGTACATGAAAGGCAACAGCAGACTTGCAAGGCAGGCAGATGATGACATTGCTGCTCATGGAACCAAGCTGAAGGATAGATGGTAGCCGTGACGTTGGCATCTAGAATGGTACAGTATATGGTAGGCAAGTGATTGGCTGATAAGTAAGGGAGATAGGATAAGTGGTAGGAGCAGAATGCGAATACTGACATGAACACGTCAATGCGAGACGCGACGAGCTGGGATTTGTTTTGGGTTGACGCGCTAGGCCATGGGCCACAATGGATGTGACGAATCAGCAGTCGCATGTTTACGCACAGACCACAGAGTGGTTCGTGCGACGCAGCTCGACCCAAGTTGCGCCTAGAATGTCGCTCTTGAGGGAGGTCGAAGTTTATTGGCTTTCAAGTGAAGTTGCACAAGACGAGGAGAGATGGAGGCTGGAAAAAAGAAAGAGGCAGTGGAGGGTTTGAGAGTCTATATATATAGGTACAGCGTCGGCAGCCGATTGGCTGAAAAATGCAGCCTAGTTCATTTAGCTTAGCAAGTCCTTGGCCGCCCGCGATCGCATGCCTGATCAAGTATGGCTGCTGGCAGATCGGTGCGCTGCAACCAAAGCGAGCGTCGAAGATCCAGGAGCCATCCCAAGAACAGATATCATCTAGCAATGCTGTCCTATAGCAAATTCTATGGCTTGCTGTTTGCGTTGGATGGTGGTAATGGGGAGCCCCCTAGTTTCAACCTGGGACTTCGAAAAAGCGTAGAATAGTTAGAGCTATTAGTATGTGTGCCTCACTCCGCCGCAGGACGCCCCTCTGCGCAGACCCCATCTGCACCAGTCTCCAAGCTGCGCGTTGCCTATGCCTGCCCTTCATCACCATCGTTAGCCATAGTAAATAATAAGGAAAGTGTAGAGATACTAGACATAGGGTGAGAACCCCAGGTATACCCTTTTGCGGCCAGCAACAATATCAGCACTTCGAGCAAGACGGCAAGCAGGCTCGGCCACTTCGCGCTCGACCCTCAGTGCCTATCAGTTTTGCGCTCTTCGCAGGCCTAATGGCAGTCTAACTTTAGGACCGAGCTGCTGCTCGCCGGCTGCTGCCCTTCGGCTCTCGATAGTTAAAGCTTTTCTGGGCATTTCGAAGTCGAAATAAGCTTGACTTTTTGCCTAGATGCATACCAAATAGCACCAATGTAAGCGTGATGTTGAAGCCACATTTAATTGGCTAAGTGCTCCACGTAATATGCTCCTGTTTCTCTATTGATCAGTCCTATGCAAGATTCTCTTTCGGATAGATGGCTTATCCAAACAAGATTCGCCACCCATGCCGTCACCCATGCTGCCACCCCGTCTAGCCGCCGACACCAGGGTCTTATATCATATGACTTCTTGATCTTCACCTTGATTTGTATGGCGCGTTAGTGATCGATGTCGTCTGGCGCCGGCAGAAAGTTGAAATCTTCGCGAAGCTGTCCTGACCTCATTTCTTGATGGTTTTAAGCATTAGATACATGGTTTTAAAGCTGGCGCTGAGAGCAGTTACCCCAGTATTCCTTATTACTATGTAGACCTAAGAAGTTGCTGCTCCAGCCAAAAATAGATCCTGTAGTTGACATAAGCAAAAAAAGTCGAAAGAATGAAGTAGAATAGATAGAAGAAAATATGGTAGATAAGATGGCTTTGAATGTATGAAAGAAAATAAGTTTTTTTTGTTACTCACGGAAATCGAACACGGGACGTTGGGCTCTATATAGGTGAGTAACCGTATTTTAATTAGTCTAATCTACGTTTAAGCTAAATGAACATACCCAAAGATCGACTTATCGGCCTCATAAGGGCCATTTGGCCCCTGGTACCACCTAGTTCCGGATCCGACCGGGCTCCGACTTGCTCCGGGCATGGTGAACAAGGATGCAGCTGATTGGCTAAGCTGCTATGTCGACGTCATGACATAGCTGGATCGGAGTCGAGCTGCGCGCCGTGAGTGTTGGCCTTGGTGGGTGATCAGCATGTGGAGGCAGGCGGCAGAGGCAGGCCGTGGGTTACTGATGTCGAGGGACAACTAAAAGGTAAGTTTTCATTCCTAGACGTAGATACCAATATGGAATATATGCTCTTAGCGTAGGAAGTAGTTGAAGCTATCAAGCTTCATACACAGTAAGTTTCCCTTACCACCCAACCCCTCTACTGCCCCACCGCCCCCAGCAGACACCAGCTCTCCCCTTCTTGTCTTCGGTTTGTAGAGACCTCTTTCGAGCCTAATGGGCTTGTTTGCATGGGGAAAGGCCGGGGTTACTTCTTCGCTGCAAAAACGGGGTCAGCTTTCCACATGTAAGATACGTAGACAGTATAGCGTGTGATACTCAATGTAGATACCTTGTCTTATTAGCTATATTACCTGTGGAATTGGCTGACAGTAAAACACCAATGCACCTGACCTCGTTCACGGTGCGCCTTCCCCCTATGCTCCCATACCAACAACCTCCCAACACAGACCCTTCTCTCCGGCAGTAACAGAGACTCAGCCATTCTCATCTACTCAGTGTTTCAGAGCGAGGACAGAGGCCCTTTGCGGGGGTATGGGCGGTGTGAAGCCCGTAGAGAAGTCAGAAGACAGAGTGCAATGGCGCTGAGTAGCCCGTGCAGCATTCCATTTCGATAGCTGGTGTAGATGTCGACGAAAATAGCAATAAGCAATGTGCCCGTAAGGCATACAATCACAGCTACGTAAGCTATATCCATATGATATATGGAATAGTATAGTCAGTACAGTCAGTAGAACAGTAAGTAACGCATAATAAACATCAGCAATCAGAAGAAAACTAACCTCTAGTTAGTAGCTATGCTATGGCTGTAGACAGCAAGACTCTGCAGCCGGATACGCCGCCTAAACCCCAACTCTCCACCCACAGTCCTGACAGCGAGGCCCCCGTTCTTTTCCAAGAACACTTCTGCACCTTTTTTCGCCCATTAGGCATTCCTCTGTCAGAAATTAAGTGCTGTGAGAGGGTCGTCGTGCTAGGGTGCTGACGAAAAGCCATTGCAACTAGCGGACGGATTGACGGCAATGCACCATTGCAGGGTTTATGGCGTCCAGTATCTATGCTTCATTTGTATAATCATTAGCTATTGCTTAATAGTGAAATGTGCAATTTCCTTTCGAACTGACCACTGAGCCCATTTCAATCATGTCCCATGATGTATCCACTAGCCGTCCATGCCCACTCCCACTTCCACGCAGGTCCAAACTCACGATACTGCCCCGTAACCATCCGGATACCACCTAGAGAATTGCTGATCGCAGTAATAACCCTGTCGCCATGTTGCCGGCGAGATCACCGAGCGGAAGCAGCCTGGGGGAGCTCGGATGCCCAGTGCGGCGAGAATTTCAAAGTGTTCAATCGTCTAAGCCATACCACAATGGTGCTCGATGCGGTCTGGCGGTTGTGCTGGATCCAGGATCGAGTAACGTTCTTGCAGCTGCAAGGTCCGAGGTTCATTAGTCCTCGTCGCTCTATCTCGACGTTTAGATTGCCCAATCCCCTCCGCTCAATCACTCAACCGATCACCACACAGGTACGTTTCCCCTGCTCTTTTGCTTATGTCGATGCTGACTTTGGTGATTTTGCCGGTGTTACTGCGACAAAGTGATCCCTCTTGTGATTGTCAAGCCGGAATGGCCTCGCTTTCCTGCGTCGCGGTGACGCCTACTCACCCCACTCCCGCAGCCCCCGGACCGACCTGATTCCCCCTCTGTTCGGCGTCTTCCTCAACAATCTGTATACTAATTAGCAGGGTTATCACAGGGAAAGAGGGCCTAAGATGGCTAGACTAGCAGTAGGAAGACGTGATCTCGACTTCAGCAGATGCTGCTTTTTCTCTGACTTTCTTCTCACTTTCTTCTCACTTTCTCTCACTTTCTCTCACTTTCTTTCACTTTTCTTGCCACTTGCACCAGCAGCATTCAGATACCTGTGGTAAGTGATTGCCCCCATTGTTTTTGACATTCCTATCACTTTAACCTTAGTTGCTGACATGATTGCGTGCAGCTCTAACCGCAACGCCGACCTCCGAAACTCCAGACCACGAAGGCCCGAGGATCAACTTCGCCCGGCCATTCCGCCTCATCCCTGCCACCAGCCCTACTAGATGGGAGGTGGATGACTGGAGAGCTCGCTGCCGGTCGGTCGTGCTGGGTCGCGTCAGATTTCTGACTTTGGCTGCCTTCATGGCGACTGCTAATATCGATGATCTCCCTGATTCTTCGTTTTTCCATGACAGGTAAGTTGATCCAGTCCCCTAACTTCTTTTCGCGCATTTACTAAGTTCTCTCTCTTGTTTTTCCGGCCTGTAAATCGAGCACCAAACTCCTAGCTCCCCTGCCCCCCTTCCGGTGTCCTACTCCTCTTGAGACTTTCTCCCTCCCGGCCTTCCTCGCCGCTTGCTCTCCCTCCTCTGGTTCTCCCCCCCTCTCTGGTTCTCCCCCCCCTCTGGTTCTCCCTCCTCTTCTCCCCTCCCCTTTTCCCTCCCGCTCCTTCCTCTCCTGCCGCCCTCCTTCCTCCCGTGCTCCCTCTCTCCCCGTGCTCCCCCTCCTCCTGCCCTGCCCTCCTCCTGCTCTGCCCTCTT
>JAJDMX020000662.1:0-12101 GCA_022345685.2 Nothomitra cinnamomea | reverse complement strand
GCCCTCCCACATCCGGCTTAAGTAAGCGGAGCGACCATCAAAAAAGGATGTGCGGGCCTGGGAATCTGAGGTAACGGTCTTGCGTGAAAGGGCTTGCTTAGGTAAGAAGCGAATTAGCCGGGGGATCGGTGATGGAAAGTGCTGCTTCCTGAAACGGTCAACTGTCATCATCATGAGACATCTCACAAGATTTCGTCAGGATTTCAACCTGGCCCAATCGCGGCGCAGAGTATGGCGGGCTAAACCTTATCTGTAGCTAGCTGGGATATTATTTCCATGCCTCACGCAATCATTTTTTTTGAGACATCTGACGAAATTCAGGGCACATTTTCAACTGTTGATGGAACCTGATTGGTCCGCTGATGTCTCAGCAGCTAACCCTAAAGCACGGAAGGAAAGGTGGAAAAGCGCAGATACGATCCACAGATGATACCACGGAGGCTGCTTTGAAGCTTACCCAGAGCAAATTTACGGACTGTCATGACTCCGGGCGAAAGTCCGCAAGTTTTTCGGATCGACATCCGCGCTTCGGTTGGTCTCGGTGCTGAGCAAGCCACAGTCTCATACTTGGTCGCATGATAGCGCGATAACGAGATAGGAGTAAAACACACTCGATTCAACAAGTTTCTAGGACTTTCCACTGCAACCCATTAAAATCAACTAGTGACCTACCACCAGGCCCAAGACACCATGAGCCACTAAGGCTATCATCGCTATTGTTACCAAAGTCCTTTAGGTGGGCTAACTTAAGTGCATCTGTAAAGCTACCTAAGGTTATGGTACAGTTCCTACTTCTTTGCCTTGTCTTCTACCAATCAAGTTTTAAGAACCAAAAACGTTGTATCAGCTTCACTTTACCTCAAGAGAGCTAAGGAAGTTAATATGGCAGCTTTGGTATCCAAAGAGACAGGTTTGTGATTAATAAAGAACGAAAATAGAAGAGGCTGCAACTAATCAGTGCCTGGCAAGCAGGTCTTGCAGCAAGAACTTGAGCTATTAAGGAACTTCCAAGCAGGGATCACTTGGGAAGGGCCTAAAAAGCATAAGCGGGCTCCAGGAAACCAGTCGCTCACTGTGGGTGGAGCTGCTAAGTGAATTGAGGCTATTGAGAAAGGGGTCGGACGAAACGAAAAACCACTTCCGGCCAATGCACAAAAAAGAATAAATGAAAACAAGATAAAAGACGTGAGAAGATGCCCTAGGCGACAAATTTGGCAAGGTGAAGAGTGATGTAAGCTCGATTATCGTCTGTTTGCCGTATCTATAATGTGTAGAGCGAAAACTGTTGAATTGAGTGTGGGTATTGAATCGAACGTGTTTTACTCCTATGTGTTCATGGAGGCAAGACCGGACATGAAGAGATGACGAACATAAATAGGATGTAGTCGTAGAAAACGCTGGTTATGGGGCTCACTAGAAGTCTGACAAACGAGAGAGCTTAGCTCGGTGAAGTCAGAGGATGTGTACGTGCGATTGTTTCTGATTACCCACGAAATGGGTATAGTAGAGGTTCATCCACTCTTCCGGTTCTCTTAAAATCGACGAAATCCATACCGTGACTCCCTTTACGTTCAATGCCTGAATAAATATTCTTTGTCCTTATATTTTTACTCAGCTAGCTGTGTATAACCTAAATAGTGAACATATCATTGACAGGTGAAATATACGCAGCTTGTGTAATCTAACAACTCAGTGTCGCTCCCTTACGTTGGTTGATGTGCATCTCACAAAGAGTAATGATGACGTTTTAATTAATATCACGAGTTGCTGCGGCCGGATTGTTCTCCCGCCTCGCTAAAATGCTCTGAATCGGAGTGATGACGTGAGCTGGTCTGGGGTTTGTCTAATCAGATTAAAGTACGAAAAATGACGGTTCGAATTGCTATCTGAGCTTATCGGGCCAATAGGATAAGTGGTTTCGTAAATTTTAGGGTTTTGTCGAATTTGCGGATCCTCTATTCATTGTCGCCTCTCGGAAGCACAACATTAATTCCCCGAATGGGGAGTGCGATGAGCCAATGATCAAACGCAATTAGGGACCATTAAACGGGAAGAAAATGGGTTTCTTTCGGCTGCTATTCGTCAGTCTAGGTGAGGCTTTCCTTTAGGCGGGATTTCTGCAATAGTTAAAATGCCTTTCGGGCGGAATGTATAATTAACCTGGCTGAGGTTTTCGCATTGTGCGCAGCGGCGGTAAGTAGAAACGTCAACACCAACATCTTGCATTTCAGGTAAGGCAGTCACACACCCAAGCCGAGGCAGACCGCAAAGACTTGCCTATGAAAGTAATCGGTACGTGCTGGGGCTGTTTGGATTGAGCTCTGCCCCAGTGGATAACTAAACCGCATCCGGCGCCTGGTGCTCAAAACTAGTGCTCTCGCCAAGCCTTGATTGAGGCTGACCGGTGCAACCCTTTCGCCGACAGCCGCTTCACGAATACGAGCCACCAAATCAACATCGACCCGACGCGTGTAACGCATCGGCGTTGAAAATGTCCGATGGTTTGTTAGCCCGTTACAGACAAGATTAACGTCGTACGTGGACAACGGGCGGTGGCTTGGCGGTTGTCCCAGGGCTGAGCGGGTGATGAATCATCGCCTCGCGCCGAATACGAGGTCCTCTTAAAGGCGAGGACTGCCCTTTGGATTACGCGTTTGAGGCCTGAGGTTATTTGCTAAACGAGGGATTTTTGACACTTCAATTCGAAAGGTTAATAGCATCGTTCTGAGTCGAACTTTTTCATCTTCATTTCCTAAGCCGTTCTTCCCTTCTCTCATAACCCGTCGCCTACCTCAGTTCCCCGTCCGCTAGGCTACGACCACGATAATGGGCCTATCTACCCCGCTCCATCTCCTCGCTCGAGCGAGAGTCAATAACCACAATGTCCCCGATGACGAATGCACCATCGAAACATGCAACATCCGCGATAGCTTCTACGGCTATCGTCCATCTCTCACGGCAAATAGCGTACTCTTAGCTCTCTTCGCCGTCTCCCTAGTTATCTACTGCCTACAAGGGATTCGAAACCGCAGAGTCTGGGCATTTTCGGTTGCGATGGTTTGTGGGACTGCTCGTACGTATAACTTCAGTTCTAATTCTGCGGGAAGTACAAGCTGATGCAATTCGTGTAGTTGAGGTTGCTGGCTACACTGGCCGAGTGATGATGCATCATAACCCGTTTACCCAAGTAAGAGCCGACCTTAACTGTAACGATTGACATGTATCAGAAAGGGTGACTAACGCGCCTCTCGTAGAACCCATTCCTGCTTCAAATCTGCTCCCTAACCATCGCACCTGCCTTCCTCGCTGCGGGTATCTACCTTTGCCTCTCTCGGATGTACGTTCCACTCTGTTGCTCCATTGTCTTCCCACAACACTAACGTATCCGTCAGCATTACCGTCAACTCAGCTTCAATATCCCGTCTCCGCCCCGTCTCGTACACGAGAATATTCATCCCCTGCGATATCATCTCCCTAACCCTCCAAGGCACTGGCGGTGGTATGGCATCCGTGGCTTCACAAAACAACAAATCCCCGGACACAGGCGACCACATCATGGTTGCCGGTCTCGCGTTCCAAGTCTTCACGCTTTCGATCTTCATATTCTTCGCCATTGAGTACCTCTTGCGAGTGCGTACCTGCTTGCGCGTCGGCGGAGAGCTCGATTCCCGGTACGCGAGAATGCGGTCCTCTCTCCGATATCGCGGGTTCATTGCCGCGTTGGTGCTAGCGACTGTTTGCATTTACGCGAGAAGTGTCTTCCGTGTGGCCGAGCTCGCGGGAGGTTGGCATGGACATCTTATGAGGACTCAAGGGATCTTTATTGGGCTGGAGGGCGTTCCGGTTATCATTGCTGTGTTGGCGTTGAATACTTTCCATCCAGCTGTTATGTTCCCGAAGGAGGAGGCTGAGGAGAAGACCGGGGAGGAGTCGTCGTGAGTGGCTAGTGTTGTTTGTTTTCCTGGTGGGTTTAGACGGGTTGCGATGCAGGATTGTTATTACCCCGATATGGGGTTAGTGTTTTCAGAGAATATGTACTAGGTGATTTCTTTATAAGCAACAGGATATCCAGTATGTTGTGACGTATTAACTCAACTCGAATCATCTCTGCTCAGCCAGAGAACGAGCTCTCAATCGGCAATGGCGATGTGTCCGAATCGTACAGCCGGAGGTGAGGAGGGTTGGGCTTTGAGTAATTCGTGCTCTCTGGGTTTAGATGTTGATGTTAGCCCGTTGGGGATAGAATAGAGTTTGTTTCTGTTGGATGGGGTTTCGATTTCCAGACAGATATGACGGCAAGGGTAAAGAGTGGATGGTCATTGCGTTTCCTTGATATTGGGGCATGCCGAACGGCTTGATGTGCTTGGGGCCGCCCAATGTTTTCAGTTTTAAAGCTGTTGGAGCTGTACTTATGTTGATGGCGAACGGTTGAGGCAGTTCACCACCGAAAACAGTTTTTGCATAGAATAGCTCTTTATATTAGCCAGGTATGTATGTACAAAGCCAAGGTAAAGTGGAAATGCACGGCCAATCAATAACCCGAAGCCAGTTTCTCGATTGCTGACGTGATTACACTCGTCTTGGCGCACAGCGACTTATGACTCTGGAGTATCAGTCTCCACTCTGTACGTACGGGAGAGGAAGAACACTCCCTTTCACTGGCGAATCTGGGTAGTAATGAATTGCCCGGGTTTAATGATAACTGGTGATTCAACCTGTTGTGATTGGCGCCCGAGCGGTGCCTAGGCCATAGGGGGGTGCCTGAGCGCTGCCGGGGTGAGTGCTTGAACGCTACCAAAGCACCCTCGAGGCTCGGCTCTACCGCGAGGCCTAGAATCAGTGTGCCCGAAAGCCGAGGGCATTATGGGGGCATTATATATATCGTAGTTAAAAGACCTATGTAATAGTAGAAGAATTGTCGCCCATCAATATAATCAGTCCGCCCCAACACAACCCAAAGCCCTCTGTATTCGTCTTAGGTACCGGCGTCATGTACTTGCAGTGCAAGCGGCCCAACTCTCGCCGCAGTCGGATCCCTAAAGTTAAGTAACTCCGCCGCCTTGCAACTCGCCTGCCCTGCTGTTAGCTGACAACATGCCATCTTCATCGCACCGGCCTCCGCATTTGCGATGATCTCGCATTGACTCCACTTGAAGCAGTTCAATCCCACATTCTCGACTGTGGTGAATAGTCCACTCCCCGCGTTGTTGTGGCCTGGACGATAGTCCCAGTGGCTGGCATCCGGGGGCTGGAATTGGATGGCCTAGAAAGCATCTTTAGCGGGCGAAGGTGTTAGACCTGGGCCAGCACGGAAGGATAGTGCGCCCTGGCAGTGTCTATGATTTGACGGACTTGGAAGGTCCATCGGAAGCCGCCAAAGTTCCTTTTAGTGTAGCAGAGGTACCCGTGGGCGCTGCCAGTTAAGTGGAGAGACCCGTTCACAACTTCCCCCCCCCCCCCCGTGATGGAGGAGGGTGGTGAGGCTGACCATTTTTATGCCGGTGAATCGGTTGGTTTGAGCGGTTGGAGATTTGATGGTTATGAACGCTGGGCGATGCAGCGTGCAACCTGGAAGGTTGATGTAATCGGGGACGTTGGCCTCTATTTATTTACCTTGGTCGGGTAATTGTCGTCGATACCCAAGACCTATGGCAAGGGCGGGTGATAGCGCATGTTGAATCCTTCAATTTTCATTGTCGAGTGACAAACAGGTTTTTTTTCTTCTCTCGCCTGAGCAGACGGAATTAACCCGGGCTTGCGTGCCCGAGGCAGAAACATCCCAGTCCTATTAAGGTGCTGCCATTACTGCTACGACAGGGCACTTTAAACATTACTTGCCTAAACTGTTCCGACGCATCCGCTAATTAAGCTCTTGGCCAACTCGCCACAGGACTCCACTCAGCATCGCCAAAACCTGGAGCTCTCCAGGCCACAAGGTAGGCCAACCAACAGAATTAGAGCAGCTGACTGTCACCCTGGAATCACCAGTCTTTGGAACCTGTTGCACCGTCGTGTTGAGTAACTCTGTGTGTGATAGTTTTTTACTAATATAGTGGGCACCTGGGGCTGGTAGGATTTTAAGTGCCAATATGCCAGAGTATGCTCATAGATGTCGTTATACTTAGCTACCCACATGAACGGATTGTGAAGCAGATGGCACTAGTAAACGTAAGGTGTAGGGACAGCAGGCATTATATTGTTTGCTTGACAATTCGGACGGGCAGCAGCAAATTTCATTTACGGGTGCGTCAGGGTGGGTTCAGTTGGCAGGTCCGTTGGCGCAGTCGTCAAGTCAACGATTGGCTAGAGCCTGCCGTGCTTGACAATGCGTCGGCGAGTCCGCCAAGAGATTTGGCGAGTGCGTCGAGGCAACCTAGGTTGCCAAAGCTGACTCTGGGTACAGTAAATTATCAACCTCACCACAGTATTCTATCAGCCTTATCTTGGCAGGTATCTATCTTTGCCGCCTTTGTGCAGCATCGCCACACTACCCTATTAGCTTCGTACCGTCAGCTTGCTGATAATGCCTACGCCTCTTATCGGTGTCAAGCATCATTTCTGATACATTGTCACCCCACTCTCGCCGACAGCCCCGCTCTTAACTCCAGCTTTATTGCATCCCTAACATTCCCATCGCTCATCCTTGCAATAAATTTTCCCAGCGGCGTTCGTCGCCTTATCCAAGTCCTCCTTTCCTGCGGGTCTGATCTAACACCTGCGTGGCTGTACCGTCATCACGGGAATCCCTTAGTGCTAGGGCTCTTGCGAGATCGAAAACCAAAGACAGGACAAGTTCATTTAGTCGAATCTTGGACACCGCATTGGCGGTGAGAACAGAGCTGTATATCGAAAATAGGGTTCATGACTGCTCTAGCCAGAATGTCCTGCACCCCTATAGACTGCTGGAACTGGAACTGGACAGACATTGACCCACCAAATCCTGATGTCGCTGGAATTAAAGTAAGATGTCTACTATTACCACACTCTGAGAGGGTCGGCAGATCCTGCGGTGATTAGAATAGTCGTAAATGCTAACCCATTTTTCCTGCTAGGTGCTTGTAGGTTTTGTCTCAACTGCCTATATTACTCTGGTCATGATCCTTCTATACTATGTCGTCGACTCTGGTCCAGAATCCGATCTTGAGCACAAACTGAACCCCATTGACCGCGGAATCCTTGAGTTTGTGTGGGGAAAAGCTGGTCGGCTGTCTGAGTTATGAAAAAAGGAGCTGCAAAAGAGCGTTCTCATGTTCAGCGACCAGCAACTCGTCGCCGGTATTGCGATACTGGCCGGCGGCTACTCCCAGCTTAATTGCGGCTTCTCTTGTTATCACTAGCAAATCACCGTTTATCTTGCTTGGTTTTCCTCTTTAACCCACCTCACGACATTGACTGTACTACGTCAATATTTTCGAGACTATCCAAGTATCCGAAATTGGAGAGCAATTTTCATGCTATTTATGGTTGGGATGCTCGTTGCTGCGCCCATGCCCACTGCAGATGGGGATTGGCTTTCAATGCAGGGGCCTGCTCTGTGCTATTTTGACTCTAGTTTCGATGGAAATTCCCGTACAGCCTTTTCTACATTCACCTCAGTTCTCGTTTTATTCGCCAGCTATCTTACAAGACTTATTAAGTTGTCAGCGAAGAGTTCAATGTTTGCAAAAAAATGGCTCAGGGTTAAACTAGGCAACCTCTTGAAGCGGGCTATGGAAACGGGCAGTGAACAAGGCGAAGAGCCGCTCAACGCCCTCCAGGTCAGGCTATTTTGGGCAGTTGTGTATGAGATGTTATTGATATTTCATATCACTCTTCGGGGGCGGTCTGGGACTTATACAAGTCCTTATTTTAGGAGGTTTGTGCAGAACGAGACAACTTTGACTTCCGAAATTGATTAGCTAACAGAGGTTCATCTAGGTTCTTTGGCTTGTCTTCGCGCTTTTATGGGGGACAAGTCGTCTGGCTATTACACGAACCTACAGTGATCGGTTTCAGCCTCTCTTAGACGACAACGTTTGAGGGTTCGGACTGGGTAGCACTTTTATCGATGGGAGAGACTGGCTACGGTAAGTACCACGGCAGCATGCCAATATTGGAATCCAAAACCTGTGTTGTCCCCTACGTTACCCAGTACACTCCTCTGAAGATCTACATTGAAACCCTGGAGGTTGAGGACGTAGTTAAAAGCCTCCTATTACAATGGAGATTGCGTAGATGAATTTCGGTAATTCTATTGCCTGGCTTCACAATGTTGTAGTTATCGTATTAAATTTTTTTTTTTTGGAGCGGAGCTATCTCTCATCTATTCTACTATGACCGTCGAAGGCCTTTATATACACCTCGTGGCAAATGCCACCCTATTAGTAGAACCTTCTAGAATCTCCGTAACTGTTCTCAATACTTCAGTCACTCACCACGGTGTATGCATTCCAACGCGCAACCCTCGCCACTCCTTACGCTAACAGATGAATAGAAGCGTGGGCGAAAATAAGTAAAAGACTCCCTTCGCGCACCGAAGTCGCCCAGACCCAGGCACAGGACACTCCAAAAAACGCGGATCCGAGTGGGACTAGTCGAACACACAACCCCGCACTAACGCATTCTGCGGCTTCTACAAGCATCTCAGAATCCATAGACATTGCTCTTAAATGAGTGTCCAGGACATGCACAGATTTAAGCATTGAGGAACGCACCATAGATACGAACGACCCTTCCCGACAATCTCAACTTTTCCACCGGCGCACGTCATCAGCATCCTACAATAATACCAACACCGCCAGAGGAGCAACATCTCCACCGATTATTCTGTCTCAAGGCGAAGCCTACAGGCGCAACTTCTACGAGTTCAAATGGTTCCTAGCTTTAATCACTCTTTTAGCTCTCGTTAGTATCAAATGTGTCATATATGTGCTTTATGTTTCCTCTGTCAGCCTTGCTGGAGAGGGAATCTTCATAACTATAGGACTTTGCTGATTTTTAACAGCATTTTCACCACTGGGAGGACATACTGCATTGTTTGTTTTTTTGGAAGACTTCAAGGATCCTATTCAAGGCTTTCTAGAAGGATATGTCAGAATCAAGTGAGACTATTAGCACAAATGGGTATCCTTTGCTCCTTATATTCTTGTTGTAATTTCCTTATATTTCACAATAAGTGAAGTAATAGTGTAAACATACATGTTGCCTAAGAATACAATTTGGCAAGATCTTATGTGGTACCACGGCCTTATTACATTCACACCTCAATATTTCAGCATGATCTGAAAACTTTCTAAAAAAGCTGTAGATGCTGAGGAGAGACTAATGCAAGCAGTTATTACAGTAAAATCTGGAATAGGTAAAAATCATGGTTAGGCTGTAAAGCTATATAGAGTATATCATAATACCTTAAATAAATGCTTAGCTGGATGTCTATCATGCAAAATAGCCTGGGAATTCCAACAACTATTATTAGAGGCAGAAGAAACTGCCTTAAGAAGATAGTGTAGTCAATTAATAGTTGCTAGCTATTCTTGCCCTCAATTGGTGTTAAAAGAAATGGCTGAAGTTATAATGTAACGATGCATTACAAAAATCAACGATTTTACTATATTCTTAATACGCTATTCATTGATCAGAATACAATGGGTTCAACGCTTTATTAAATGCCATTTTACATTAAAGAATATTAGAAGCATTCAAATAGACCTTACATGTTGAATTGATCCTATTCTAGGTATTTTGAACCACTAGTTTGACATATACAAGAATGTTACTTTCGCAAAAAGTCAAGATCCAGAACATTTATAATATGGATAAGACAAGGTTTAAGATAGAGGTTGAAGAAAGCACAAAAGTTATTATTGATAATGAGTTAAGAATGCATTATAAGGTATAGCTTGGTTGACAAGAATGAGTTTCAGTGGTTGAAAGTATTTATGCTAATAGATTTACATTACCACCATTCATTATATTCAAAGCAAATAGTGTCAATTTTCAATAAATAACAAAGAATATATTTAGTGACTGGTACTTTGGAGCTAGCAGTAAAAACTAGACTAGCAATATTTATGAATTGGAGTGGCTACACTATATCTTTGAGCCATTGATAAGAGAAAAAGCAAATGGACAGTCTTGAATTTTGGTTTGTGATGGTTATGATAATCATATCTCTGGTAATTTTATTGGACATTATATTGAGAACAACATTATTCTTCTAGTAATATCTTCTCACTTATTGCATTTAACTTAACTTTTGAACATTGCAGTATTTGGTCTACTAAAGCAAGCAAGCATTTTCAGCTGAAGCTAATAAGCTTACCTGGACTGGAATTCAATGTATTCAGAAGACCAAATGGGTTAGGCTTTACCAAATAGCACGAACTAGAGCTATGCATCCATCTAATATTCTAGCTGCCTGGTTTGGTACAGAGCTATATCTATTTAACCCACGAAAGGCTCTTAATTGCATTCCCACCCCTGAAATTCCATCTATACCTTAATTACAAGTAACTACAATGAATGAATTCATAGATATTTCACTTTTAAATAGCTCTCCACCAGATGAAACAACCTTATGAGTATCCAATGTGATATTGCTTGTTGCAGTTAATAGTTTAGAGCCATTGAGGGAACTAATGAGATAATATATATCTCATCTTACTGGAACTTCTGAATGCTTCGAAACAGAGAACACCATTCTATGAAAAGAGAAAATTGATAAGAATACTGTTCTTAAGAAGCTTAAAGCCATGACAAAGGGGAAAAAAGTCATACTTTAAGGTGTTGTACTTGTAAGTACTGAAGATATTCAAAGCAAGGTTATAGCGGCTGAGGCTAAAATGCTAGCAAATTCAATTGCTAAAGGCACTAAAAAGCACATGTCTATTATAGTCGAGTCTGGTAAATGCAAGGACGAAGTTTCGGATGGGGAGAGTGACGTTGGCGATTGCATTATGGTCGAGCCATTGTAGTTTAGAATTTTGTATTGTTAGGCAACATGTATGTTTACGCCACTACCCCACTTAGTGTTGTTGGTGGGGGGCTCCCCACCTCGCTAAAACTTAGCGATTAGCCACGCCAAACCTGCCCGGAAAGAATCGAGGTAATGCGTAGCGCCTGAAGGCAACTGATCCAGGGATTTCACCATACGCACTTGAAATTCCAGTAAGGAATAACCCCAAGATTTTCTCGTGAAATCTGCCCATCTGGCAAGTGACCTCTCAAGCGCGATGTTGGTCTGCATTTTTTAAACTAGCCTTTAGGCTTCGCTTAACTGAGGAACCTGTCGCGATAGTGTTTTGCCCTGTCGCGACATCTGGACCCCCGAGGGAAAGCAACGACCGTATAAGGAAGGAGTGGAATCTTACCTGCAAAAAATGGTACACGACACCGACTAAGCGAATCTCAGTCTGCACCGGAAAGGCTAATGAGACAGAACAGTGGAGTGCCAGCCTCAACCTTAGATCTACGCTGAAAGAGAGCTTTTTATCTTTTTCGGAGGCCTGGGCCCGCGTCGCAGAACAATAGGAGGGCTTTGGGAAGCACGGCAGAACGACCAGCTAGACTACATGAATCCAGCGACCAGAACGCTGCCACCAGAGGGGGCGAAGGCTAAGAGATATGTTGAAATCGCGTAGGCCGTCATACTAGGTATGCTATTGACGTGGATCGCGCAGCGGTTGTGGTGGATTGGGTTCTTGACGTTGGTGTCTAATATGTTAGACTCGTAATTTCTATTCACCGTTTCATTTGTTAGGCTGCCTGAATCGTGCGTGGTGGTCAAACTGGGTGAGCGAATTTGATAGCTGGCGCGAAGGTTGTGTGATAGGTATTGCCCGCTGAAGTTTGCCAGCTATCGTCGCAGTGTGGAGTCATGCTATTGCCAAGGAAGTTTCACTGATGCAACACGGTAGAATCACTACCACATGAAAATTATACCCGTAAGCAGCGCAACAACCAGTAAAGAAATCGACTTCGAGCTCATCAAGGAGTCAGACAGGCCTTTTGAAAGCGTTCTTTTATTCAATTTTATATCTGATATGTTACCGTGGGTCACCGGGTTCTTGGCCACAACCGGGTTCTTGGCCAAAATTTCCGCTGCCCTACTTCTGGCCCCTCGC